>WTSP01015295.1:42101-115425 GCA_025331215.1 Actenoides lindsayi | reverse complement strand
GGAAGGGAAGGGAAGGGAAGGGAAGGGAAGGGAAGGGAAGGGAAGGGAAGGGAAGGGAAGGGAAGGGAAGATCTTTCTGCTTCAACAAGAAAGGGACTGGTGTTGTTATTCAGCCCTTAGCTACATCTTCCACTGGTGTGGTCTCACTGATGGATCAGTCCTGCTGTTCAAAGATATTCAGGGTGTATTCCAGGAGAGCAGGAAGCAGAGCAGGAGGTGCATTATCACTTGCTTTTCTAAACCACATAAGTTAAGAGCAAATCAAGATTTGCTACAAGTCAAAACTAGCTCTGACCCACTTTTTTTTTCTACTGTTTGCATCATGAGTGTAAGGGTTACATTTCAGTGTACATGTACATATACATACATGTATATGTACCTGTTTGTGTATACATGTGCATGTGCATATGCCTTTACATGTACACATATATATGTATTGCATTGCATTCTTATGTGCTTATCAAACCAATTTCAGACAGTTCAAAACAGTGCAAGTAGCCTATCTGGACAGTTCAAAACATAGCCTATTTGAACAGATTGGCAGGATTTCATACAATACAAAATTTATTCTGAAAAACCTGTACCAATGAGGTGACTAGGAAAGGTGGTGTTGCCTTTGAGAAAGACTTGTGTAAAGCTCAAAGTATCAGACCAATCTGTGGAAGAGAACTTGCATAGATAAAACATTATGGTTTATAGCTAGCCACAGCTTTTTACCATGGTATGTCTCAATGAACTTTCTCTTTCCCTAAATGTAAATAACTTTATTTACCTTTGCAGAAAGGTATTTACCTTTGCAGAAATATAGATTAATATGTTTGCTTATTTGTCATCAGCTTTGCTCTATGTCCTAAGGTAGCACCATTTACTGCTTTATTCGATTGAAACCAAGAATGCAAGCAACATTTAGCTGAGGAGTAATTTTTCCGAGCTGCCGATGGCAGTGTAAGAGCGCCTTCTATGCTTAAACAAAAGAAATGCAGGGCAGAAAAGCTACTAACGAGTCCACAGAATTAAAGCCCACCACTCTTGGGTGCAGGTTGAGCTGTTCTTAAATCAGAAGAAGGAAGGGTAGAAGAGCTTTCTCTCCATTAAAGGAAATGGGCCAAACTCATTCTTGGGGTAGAAAGGCTATAGTTGTCATCTTTGGAGTATGATTACAAATACTTCTCACTGCAGTGTAGGTGTAGTCTCCCTCAGGGGCCTTAGAGTTCTACTGGCAATTAAACTTTAAAATAAATTTTTAGTATAATTTTTGACATTTTCTCTATGGCTTTTAAGGAGCTCTGTGAGTGTTAATGTGCTGGCTTTACAGGGCAAACAGAAGTATGAAGAAGGTCTCATTCTGTAGTGTTATTTTTCTCCTGGATCATTTCAGTGATCCAGTTTCCCAGGCAGCTTCACCAACAGTTGTAGATGCATAACTAAAGGAGCAGCAAACTACAGTGGAAAGATACAAAAAAACCCTCCCACAACTGGACGGAAGGACAGGATAGGAGCTACCTAAGCCAACACAGTGCCATTGCATATAAAACTAAGTAGAACCTGCACTCCTGATAGCTACCTTCTGGGTGAGGGTCTGATTGCTAAACTGGAAAGCCCTGTGATTCCTCAATGGGCAGATCATCTAGTAAAGCCATGGTCTAGCAAGGCATTAGGAATAGGCTCAGCTTCAGCTGCACAAATACTCCATGTCAGTACGACAACTTAGGTCCTTAAACCTGAGCACGCATCTCAGCAGTGGTGTTAACTGCAACCCATATACAAAGGACTAAAAAGCTAATCCTATTAAAATCAACTCTACAGTAGTCTTGAATTTCCATGCAGCAGTTCTACATTGACTTCAAACTCTGTTTTCCTCCTTCCTATGCATTGATTTTCATATAAAGACTCTTTTAATCCATAAATGATCTCCATAGGAACAGAAGTAACTATAATCAGAGTAAGTTAGTTTTTCATCTCCTCACTCTCTTTCCATTATTCCAGTGTATCCATAACTGAAACTAGTACACCCAACACAGTATTTCATGTGGCCTTATGTGCAGGAAAGAACAGCTAAACCATGTTAAGTAAAGCAAAGAGCTCCTGTGATCTATTCAACTGCAGTCATGGGGCTGGCATGCAATTGTCACAATACCTTTTCATTATATTAGTATATAATTAATTTCCCCACTCACATCCAGGAGAGAAGTCAACCTTTGCTGAGAAACCAAGTGTTCTCCATTGAGTGTTTAATGGCAAGTCAGCTTGATCAAAATGAGACCAAATATGCTGTTCGATGGTGGAAAATTCCAAGCCAGGGAACCCTCTACACTGCTGAAACATTGATATGTAAAATGAGGTAACTTGGGCAAGAACAGATACACTCTAAAAGGGGATCACATAGATGTGGCAAGTGATCACGTGTATCCAGAGGAATCACTGCCACAGCTTAACACCATGCAGTGAAACACCTTGTAGAGAGCCAGAGCAGACACACAAAATGTAAGCAGTATTGGCACATCAGACCGGTCTTGTGTCCATTAGTAAATCCTTTTGAGACACAGCTTTTATTGAGCTGAAGGCAGCACCATGCCGATGTAGCAATACCACTTTGCAACTCTAATTACCCTCTGTACACTCTAAGCCAAGACAAGAACACAGAGCCCAACCTACTGGCCTTAACTACCATAGGGAACATTTACTAGTTAAACTATCCTGGCAACATCTCTTAGCAGAAATGAGATACATACCAGCAAAAGATTTTCCCTCCCCAGAGCTTATGCAAAAGCTTTCCATATTTCACACAGTTTCAGGGCTTAGCCAGATAGTCCTTTTATTTCATTGTCTGTCTTGTGACACAGGTGTGGTCTACTTTTGTCACAGTATTATTCTTGTTTGGGAGCAGAGTACATGAGATCTTAGACCAGCAAAAGCTATATTATGAATGTCACTGAATGTCATCTGAAATGCCCTCTCTCGCTGCTTGCCAAAAATATGGTTTAGTCTAATCCCTAAGGGGTGTTTTCTTTACAATTAATTGAGTAATCTCTCTCACACACACACAAAAGGACAGGATATAAAAGCCAGAGCAAAGGCAAGGCATAGATTTTGGAACTTAAAATAGCTCTTTCAAAATATGTCTGTCTCATAGGGGGAGAAAGAGGTGGCTGTCTGAATAGTATAAAATCTAAATTATATAATGCTTCATGTGATTCTACCCAGTCTAGTCCTCATCTGTGACACTAGCTTTCCTATAGACATTCTCTTCTTAACAATTTACAAAAGAGACTTTTTAAAAAAATATTTTCATGGTAGGCTGCAGGCAATGGATGGTATGTGATCTATTGTCAATTACAATGAAACAGGAGGAAGGAAAACTGTTTCTATGCAATCTTGGACATTTCCCCCCCTCCCCCCCCCCCCCTTACTTTTACTTTCTTTTAAGCTTACCACTTCTTACACAGCAATGAAGTTAAACACCCAGGGGTGAGCTGGAGACAAATTAGTTATTGTTTTAAAAGTGTGATGAGAGGTGGCTGTTATGTGAAGTTCATAATACTTAACATCATACCTCTGTTACTTATTTGATCATCACAAATAAATACAGCTTGATCTTAAATATAGCATATTCATCAGCACAGAAATCTGAAACAAAGAAAATTAAAATATTTTTTCCTCTTTTCTGTGACTGACCTGTTGACCTCATATTTGGGCAAGTAATATGACTTCTTTCTTCCTCTTCTTCTGCATCTGTCTTGTTGATTGATGCCAAAAGGTCTTTGGAGCCAGATCTGTACTGTATTTTATGTATGAGTCCCAATCAGCTGAAAGCTGTAGGGTTGAAGGGAGTCACTGGTCAAATATCCTGAGAGAAAAGAAGAAAGGAGAGGAGAGGAGAGGAGAGGAGAGGAGAGGAGAGGAGAGGATCACTGTAAAATATTATTATGTTTGAAGAAGTTTTCATGTTAGAAAAGCCAAGATGGTAACCAGTGATTTAACCAGCAGTTGGTTGGATTAGAATTAATTCTCTCAGAGTTACTATAGTCTACAACTTGAGGGTTTTTACTATCATTGGAGTGTATCACCAGAATAAAAATTGAAAGCTCTTGTGGTAGAAAGGTAGAACTGAGAAGCTGCTATTTGATCAAAAAAACCCCCAGTGTTTTCTCTACATTCTTTTCAGGTGAGCATAAAGATGGATGGCTATAATTACTTCCATCAAAGAGATCTTGATATTTAATCTTACAAGATGTGAGGGAATTACATTAAGTGTTATGTGCTACAAAGTTTCAATTACCTAATTACACAGCTACTATATTCAGAAATGCATAAGTTTGTTTTTCATCTTGCAACACTATTCAATAAATCTTAGGAAATTATACAAGAAGGGAGGAGCTCAAGATTAATATTTCAAATACTAATAAAGTTTTTGATACTAAGGAGCTTTATTTTTTGCCAATTAATACTTTTCGCTGATCTCAACCACATTAAAAACCTATCTCAAATTGAGAGAAAATGGTCTAGTTTACACAACACTCACTTGACATTTTGGAGAGCCATAGTGAATTCATTATTCTACCACTGGGTACCATTTTACCCACTTATTGAGTAAATTTATGCAAGGTAAATCAAGAAAGACTGACGCTTTTAGAGATAGAGTTATCTATTTCTAACTGTCTAGAGTTGTCTCTAGAGATATGAGTCTGCTCAGTCCTGCATTATTTGACTCACTTTTGAAGGGTTAGTTCCTTTTTTGTGTACAACAGATTGCAAGCCCACATCTCTTGGCACCAAAAAGAAAACCTTCCCAACTTTCTACAGAAGCCCTGCAACAATGACACAGAAAAAAAAAATAAAAATCAAGATTCATTGAGGCAGAAACAGCAAAGGAAATACCTGGAAACAGTATTTTTCCAGACTCACCTGGGAAGAAGGACATTTAGATTTCAGTCCTTGCACCTATGACTAGTTTTTGCATTTTTCCATTAGAAAGTTATCAGATAAACAAACAAAAATTGGACCACTCACAGAGTAAAGAACCTCCATTCCTTTGAGGTCTCAGACATAGAATCCCAAGTAAGGTTTTAACAAAATAGAGGAATTTGTCAATTAAGCATTGCAACACTGAGGAGACCAGCATCTGAATATCTTTACAATGGCCATTTATTTCTGGACCATGCCACTAAACATACCTAGATGCCTAAAGCTGCCAGAAGACAGTGTGTGTTATGTGTTTAATAACTTTGGGGATCTTTGGTCTCCAGATAGCAGAACTCCATCTACACAGTGCTGTAGGTAGCACTCAATAGAAAGACTGTAGAGTGCTCAGTTGTAAATCTATTAATCTTTCACTACCAAAACATATGAAACCCATTAAACTCACAGAGTTGGATTCCACTGGTACAGTTATGTCAAAACTGACTTAAGATCATACAATAGTCCACAGTATATATATGCAGCATATACTGGCATGGTCACAGTGGTGTTAATAACTAAATTCACAACATGAAAGCTGTCTGTATGTCTGTTTGAAGTCGTATAGAGTGCTTGCAGACATACCTTGCATCCCTACCCCACCTAAGCCCCTGACTAGACATACTTCATGTTCATGCAAAACACATGTGGCTTCACTGAGTGGGAGCCCAACTCTTCATCCCTTTTTGTCAGTCCTTGAGAATGATAAGAAAAGTGCACCACAAGCTTTGGATACAAATGATGTTATCTGGCAGATTTTCTGCAAAAGCTGCCAAAGACAATAAAGATAAAACAGGACCTGACATTTTTAGTATAGAAAACCAAATGGAAAACAAAAAAAAAAAAAAAAGTTCACAGAGAAACCATAGTTCTGCCATATGATATCACCTATGGTATATAGAACCACAACTTGAAAGATATAACAGGCATACATATGTACATTTATTTTACTGTTTTAATATTTATCTTCAAAAAAACCCTTACAAATTCCATTTTCTTAACACATAAGTAGCTTAGAAACCATTTAACTTTGCCTAGGTAAGTATTTGCATAATGGGGGTTCTTGTTTGTTTGCATTTCTTTGAATCAGTAGCATGGAATGTACCAGAATATCAGACCAAGAAGCATTCCTAACATTTTTGAAAAACATGTTTTTATATTGCTTATGTCAAGCTTTCAAATCACCATTTCATATCTGTTCACACAGACACTCCCTCAAACAATGCAGGAAAACCCCACTTGACTTATAGGTCTTATGTACACCCACAAGAGCACTGCAGGTAAATTCCATGTACAATAAATGATCTACATAAATCCATTACCATGCTGAAAATGAATTTTATTTTGTACAATTTGATGGATACTTCATTTTTATTAACTTTTCCTCTTTTACTGGAGCATGCATATCTATATCTGCAGGTGTATATGTGTGTACTGAATATATACAGACATATATAAAAACAAGTCATGCAAGTCTTGCATAGGTTAGATTTTATCCTCACATGCTTAAATGGAAGCAGATGTAGAAATTTTCAGGCTCAGGTCCACATTTAAGATTGCTAATCTGATTCTTCAGCTGGCCTTATAAGTATATGCACCAAGAAACACTCCTAAAGCATGAAGCCTTCACTGCTTTTTTCCAAACACTCGTGAGACAGTAGGGTATATGTACCATACAACAATCCCAGAGCCAAGTCCTAGGACTGACAAGTTCCAGAAGAGGTACTGCTTAATAGATCTCAGTCGCCACTTGGTGCAGCTATCTACAGAAATATAGTTTCTTTAATTTCTTTCCTGTCTTCTTGCATTGTCAGTAAGATTAATTACCATCAATTCCAGAAATCACTGCAGTGCTCA
This sequence comes from Actenoides lindsayi, assembly GCA_025331215.1. NCBI lineage: Eukaryota > Metazoa > Chordata > Aves > Coraciiformes > Alcedinidae > Actenoides > Actenoides lindsayi. The sequence goes on along the minus strand of WTSP01015295.1, from coordinate 108,612 downwards.
CTACATGCATAAAAACAAACTCACCAAATAGTAATCTCCAATAATATTTTGCTGTCACTTAATCTCCCTTAGAATTGTTCTTGCTGATTGCTTTCCTACTGGAGGCCACAAATTATAAGATATAGTACTAGTTGGCTGCTGGTTTGCAATGTTGTCTTTTTACTCTAATGAATATAAACAGAACAAACAATAGCAACTTTCTAAAATTTGAAAAATTCTCATGAATTGTGAAGTCTGTCAAAAATATGTGACAGGAAAGCTGGCTGTACCATTAGTGTAAGCAATGGAAAATAAGACGGTGAAAAACCACACTTGAAACCAGAAGCAGCACAGGTCCCCAGGACTCCATTTTCCATTACTAGTTAAATTAGTATTTCAGGTGGTATGAAATAAGAAGTTAAGACTTCTAAAAAGACATGATTAGATTTGATCACTCCTCTTCCACTGCTGCCAGGTAGTGGGAAAAATCCACATACTCTGTTCACGAAGTTTGAGGCCTAAAGGGACTGTTAGGTTATAAGGTATCCCCTCCAGTATAATATCACATGTGATTAAATTCCATCCAATTGCCCCCCTACTAAACTTGTGAACTTGACAACAGAAAGACATTGAATTTTGATCTAAAGAGTTCAAAGGATAGAAAATCCACCCCCTAGCTTGTCCTGAAGGGTATGTACTTCATTAATGAGTTGTTCCTCCAAACTTACACACAATCAGCTTCTAAACCTTCATTGTGCTGCTTTCCTTGTCTGTGCCTTTTTACAGTTGGCATGCACTTCCTATGAAGATGCCCTGTAACAAAATCTTCTCCTAGACAGTCTTCTGTTTTCACCTGCAAGGCATATTCTTCAGCCTTCAAATTACTTGTATGTGTCTCTTCTGTTATGTTGAGAGTTTCTCATTCTTCCTTTTGCAAAAGGGTCACTACTGTCGAATACCATGGCCCAGCAGCTCTGTCACAGAAGGAGAAGCTGTTTTCATGGTCCTGCTGTTTTGTACAGCAAAGTTCCTGCTCTCTGTGGAGGGTTGCTGTTGAAATGTCTGCACAGGCACCTCTCCAGATCTCTCCAGATCAAAGCCCATGTTCTGCAGCCTTGTCTAGCTTTCTTTGTTCCCGGATTATAAGCTTTCATTTGAAAATGTCTGAATGGCCTTGCTTATCACATGATCATGATCACTCCATCAGCTGCCTCATCCTCTCAATTTAACGGTCTGGTGATCATTGTATTATCTCCACATTTTCTCAGTAATGAACTTAGACTGTTGCTAAAAATAAAGACTTGTTTCACTCTTGTGGCTGTCTTGAAAATATCTTGCGTGGAGATTAAAAAAAAATGTGAGGGTTCTTCACCTGCAACCACTTGTAGCATTTTTCATTTACCTTGATTTTGACCTGTAACATTGCTTTGATATAAAACAGTACCAGTATGTAAATCAGAATACTAAGCAGTGCTGACAAAATACCTGGTCAATCAATGATGACACTAATGCCTGTTTCAGTACACCAGTCATCTCTTCATCCAACTTCTCTATGCTAGATTAGTAGAAGCTAACCATGCCTACTGGTTTTAAAAGACTTACCATAGATATTTGCCGTCGTTGTTCTCAAATAATAAAAGACTCTAAGATTCTTCATAGGGTGCAGATGAATTCTTCTACTTCTTTACGAGCATAGAGTTATATTTAATGTTTGGGGTTTTTTTTTCCTCTTCCAAAATTTCATTTATTGCTTGGTTATTTATGCTCCTTATCCTTTTTTTCCCCTGGATCTATATTTTTCTTTTCTCTATTGTTTCCCTAAACATTTTTTACTGTTTCATAACCTGACATTTGATTGCTATATAATTTTATACTTTAATTTTATATATATCTGTACACACATAATAAATAATTCCTCTCAGAGTCATGAAGTTTTCTTCTTTCTGACTATCTGGTACTCCACTATTTCACAGAGTTAGTACGCTATATATCTGTACTGAGAACATGTAAAGTAGTACTGTCTTAAACAAGGGATCTGCTGTTCTTACCAAAGTCTTACCACTATTACAAAAGTAAGAACATCAATGACTGCATGAATTTCTAATTTCATAGTTCAGAATATAACATACACTGTTCCCTGGGATTTTAATATGATGACTCACCTAGAACTACAAAAGACAACAGCGGAGACTAAAGGCCTTTCTCTTTCCTCTTGCCTCTCTAAAGGGCACAGATGCCCTCTCCTTGCAGTCAGGCACCTCCAAAGACATGCTTATAAAGTCATTCACCTCCCCAAAATGGTCATTTGCACTCAATATGTTCTATGATTCTATGAAGAACATTGGAGGACAAGTGGCCTTGTCGCCTTGCCAAGGTTTCTTATGTGATGCCTATCATGCAGAAGGTAATAAAATACAGGGTGTCTGTGACCATGGACTTAATTGGTGGAAGTTAATGCTGCTCACTTGGAACTAACAAATGCGGCAAGGTTTGTCATACAGAGACTGTGAGAAGGTCAAGAGAGACAGCCATGCTAGTCAAGGCTGAACAGAGTGTTTTCATGCCTTTAAGGTCCATAAATTGTAAAATGAGGTGAAGAATAGAATGTACAGCGCAGAAGTAATTTCATAGGCAGCAGAACAAAGCCTTTGCTTATACACTGAAAGAAATTCAAAACCCAGTTTTGAAATTGGGCAAATTCTAATAGAAGGTAGGAGAAAACACTGAGGAGGAGGTACTTCCATAGTAAGCAAGGTTCATGCAGTCAGCAGCTAATTCATTTCTTGCCAAGTATTCAGCTAACAGAGACTTGGCCAAGTTACTTTCTTCCCTGTGCAGAGAATGTGTCCAACAAAAGTTTTTCAGCACTGAAGTCCATTAAGGGGGAGTGAATACATCCAGTGAAGGAGTAAGGTGTATTTGATAAATTTCAACTTAGAAAAAAAAAGGCATGGGGAGACAATTGCAAAAGATACATTGCATATCTTGTAAGACTATTGTTAGGTCAATTACCAGCTTATCAGTGTCTGATACTGATTTATTTGTACAAAACAGAATTTACTGATATGAGTCATGAATACTTGATCTACTCCTCAGTTTCCTCTGCCAAACCTCTCCCTTCACCTCAAATTCTGTGAAATTTTGACTCAGAAGCTAATCCAGTTTTAACATTTATTTTACAGTCTTTTGGAAGAAATTTGTCACAGTGGCTTAATGTCTTTGTTCCATTTGGTGTTTGAACCCACCTTCGTTATCAGGAAACGGAGTATTTAAAAAGGATGATAGATTCTTCCCCAGACAGGATGAACAAGCTCCATATCCCAAACACAAAGATTTGACATGTGGGAGAGCAATAGATAAGCTAAAAGGAAGACCAGGTGCAACAGTGACCCTTTGTCTACTTCTCTTCATTCTTCATCAATAGCCAGTACTCTGGTCCAAAGAGGATCCCTCCCAGCAGTGTTATCACAAGACTATTCAGAGAACAGGCTTTATCTTCATTAGTTTTTGGGTTTGTTTTTTTTCTCCTCTCTCCTCTCTTAAAGCTCTTGTGAATTGTGATTGTTTAGGGTTTTGGTTTGTTTTTTTTCAGGCTTTGAGCAAAGACAGCTCAGGGGAAGTCAGAAGGCAAAATGTCTTCATTTTAAAAGGGCAAAAGTAATTACATTTCACACTGCAAAGTGGCTACACTGATGTGACTGCTGTTTGTGTCTCAGCTCTAGCCAGAATTATGTTATTACAGTTCTGCTCACAAGCTCTTCCATAAAGCAGGTGCTTTTTAGACCCAGAAGTGCTTTGCAGTCCCAGAAGGCAGATCACTGACCTGATCTCTCAATGCCTGAGACACAGTTAAAATCCTGTCTGCATAGCAAATGAAAGTGGGTTAGGAGTGCAGCTAGACATAATTCCACTAGTTTCAACCTCTCATTCTCAGAGAAGAGTAGATGTTAAGGTACAACAGCAGGGACTTCAGAATCAACTGTACACTGTGACACGGATCCGGGAGATCAAGTAATTTTTGACCCATCCACTAATTTTTGACATTACCCACAGTTCCTAAATTGAAGATAACAGAGGTTTACCTAGCCTTGTTACAAATTGGACTTCTATTCAGCTTTATAAAAATGCCCAGTCTGATCATAGCCTTGTGCAAACTCACTATTTAAAAGCAAAGAGTTGTTTAATAGCAGGGTAGCCTGTTCTCCCCCAACCCTATGTTTTCTTTGACACACATTATGAAACATGCAATGCTCCTGTGTCATCATTTTGCATCAGTCATTCTCAAGGAATTACAGGGAGCTAGCACAGATGATGTGACTGGACAAAGTAACATGGCTTTGCAATTATCCCCTGACATACACTTGCAGTCACTGGCATTAGGAAATAAGAGCTCATCCCATACAACTAAGCTGCTTTGGAAAAATAGTCAGGAAGCACGTGGAAGAGATATTAACAAAAGCATTCCAGCTACCCCTTGTAGTTGCCAGATGCTGAGTAGCCAGCAGAAGCATATGATTTTTAGGCGGCTGCTTAACATTTGTCCTCAGGTCAAGAGTGGATGCCCTTCAGAGAGAGGAGGCATGGCACATCACAGGCTTCTCCTGTAGACTGAGCTTCCTTTGCTTTCCTTTCAGATATATAATGGTTTTTAATGGGAGTACTCTAGATGGGAGATGAGTTAGTGGATAGAAGCAAAGAAAAAGTCAGAGGCCTGTGACTCCACAATTCACCCATTTCTCATGACGACTTCTATTCCGTGCATCCAGGATTTTTTTGCCATGTTCCTCCACCATGTACTATATCAGATTTCGGGACTCAGCTAACCAAAAAGCGTTCCTCTATATGGGTAGAACACTCAAAACATCCAGTTAATTTTCCACAGAATCCTGCTCTGATGCTAATATAGAAACAAGGCATATTTTTGAGATCAAATGAGACCCCCTCAAATACTGCAAAACTCCCAAAGATAAACTTCTCTGGACAGACAAGAGAATGTATGAGAAGATCCTGTTAAAGGAACCATTTAAAATCCCTTGAGCTCTACTATTGAAATAATATTCATATAAAATGTAAATTATATATTATCAAATGTGCTTCATATATTAAACACATATATTTACACTTTTGACACACAGTGTCCTTAAGGCCACTCTCTACTACACAGACAATAATTTTCCCTTTAAACCAAACTATGCACAGGAATATACAGGCCTGTTTTCACTGCCATTTGATGTGCAAATATTAGCATTTGTAAAAGTACTTACTCCTATGCCTAAGTTCATGCTACACAAAGAAAAGAGGAATGCAAGGGTCCTAGGGTGAGAAGGGGAACCAGAACATGTCGTTCTTGGTTACTGACTCAGATTGAGGTCAGCAGCAATCCAAAGCTGTTAGCAGATGAACAGAGTTCAATGGTTCATGTGAAATAAATCATTATTCTCAGCAGTTAAGTCCACAAAATCAATCAGTCATGTGTTAAAAAGCAACATGAAGAGAAGAGAATCCAGAAGCCTGTTTCTGAGCAGACATGTCCTGCAAAGTGCCTTACAGATTGAGTAGCACTGGCAGGATGAGGAGGAGGTGCCATGCATCTATTGTTTTTCTTGAGCCTATTCTAGGAATCCAGAGATTTCAATTTCTCAGGCTGCAAGTATGCACATTTTCAGGAGCAGAAGATCTTCAAAAAAAGGCGACCTTATTCTGGGGGAATGGGAACTCATTTCCATACATCTTAAGAAGTCATTTGCATCAGCACAGCATCAGTGAAAGACACCATATAATTTGGTAGCATTTCACACTCACTTGCCATAACTTGGAAAGAATGCAGGAGGTGAAAAACACATCCTCACTATCAGCCAGTCCCAGTATGCTGTTCACATTTGTCTTGAGCTACGCTGGGGGAGGGTTTCCAAAACAGATTAAGCTCTACTTCAGCCAGATAGTGGCTTTCAAGACATTTTTCCTGCCATTGAACCACAGTCCAGATATACTAATGACAACAATCCAGTTCATGAGATAGCATTTGATATGAATCATCCGTCACTAAGAAGGCAATCACCAATGAATACCTTTCTTTAAGGGAGTGGATTTCAAAACCTAGATGTTTCTACACAAGGCTCATATCTGCCCAGCTTTGAGCTCCCCTCACTCTACAGCAGGCTCAAAGCAATGAAGAGAAAGAAAATTGGACATAGAGAATAAGGAGGGAGAAACCTTTAATTATGGCCCACCTTGAAGGAGTAACAGCATCACTGTGCAATGCAGGGCAGTTGTTGATGTGGACAAATTTTCAAAGCTATTTATCAAGTAGTTGAGCAGACCTGACTTGGGATTCCCTCATCAAACACTTAGTCTGGGTGACTTGAAGGTGTTGCTGCACATGGCAGCATTCTTGAGAAATTTTTACTTTAGGCAGATTAAACTGATATAAGCCTTAACGTTAACAAAATAAGATGAGGCCAGTCATTAAGGCACAGTACACAAACAAAAAAAGATTTCCAAATTCAATCACAAGTGTAAGCTAGCTTACCATCCTGAACAGTGGCCTTTTATTTCCTGGTAGCTTTGCACATGCAGCTGGAAAATCTATAAATAATAAGTTTGCTAATCATTATAAAATTTATCTAAGTTAGGTGATAATTCATATAGATGTCCTTCAAAGCAATAACTCTGATCTTACTGACCCAAGCTTCTCCAAATTATCATTTTTATTGTTTTGTTCAAATATTCTTATTTATAGGGGAAGGAAAAAAAGTTCTTGACAAACTCTTCAAGGTGTTATACAGACGGTATAATGTTATACTGCTTATGCTGTATCTCTCTTTGGAGAACAAATAATCTCAGTGTCTTCTTGTGGCAGAAAGCTGTAGAGGAGCCCTTGTCATAGGCTATCAAGAAGCACTAGGGATGAGATCTTCTAGTTTGGTTTAGTGTAACTGCTTTGCTTTTCGAAAAAAAGGATGTAATGTGTCAGTGAACAGAGCTGCCAGAGGAGCAATTCAGAACGGAGAGTACCAATTATTGGATGTTTTTAGTTCACACTGGGTTGAAAAGCAAGAGGACATACCCGATAGTGAACATCAGATACTCCACTTGGCACTAGCCCAGTTGTGTGGTAAGCCTATCTATTTGGTTATTTGATTGACTTATGTAGGTCAGAGTCAGTCAAATGGGAACCCAGCAAGAGTTATTATATAGCTTTGTTCGCAGATGTGATAACAAGACAATAAGTTGACAGGTTTGTACTATCAAATATAAATGACTCAATGCAAAACTTGTAACTTGACATTTTTAATTGCTTTGGCAATCCATATCTATGGCAATAGCTGAGTTCATGTAGCTACTTTAGTGACTGGTAGTATCAACTATTGTTGACAAAAGATGCCTCTCTTTTATGATATATTAAAGGCCTGGTTTAGGTACCTGAAAAAAAGTTTTCTCCTCATATCCCAACTATGAGAGATACTGTATGTGCTATGTGTTAAGAAATGTTACCTACACTCCTGAACAGGGTCCCTGCTGACGTATAAATTAATTCAATATTTTTATACATTCAAACATCTGTAATAAGTATTTCAAGGCCAAAAAAAGAAGAATATTCTAATCTTTCTACAAATAAGACTAGCTTAGATGTTCCTATGGCACAGAATGAATGATAAAATAACCCTAGGAATGCAAAGGGAGATGTTAACTCATGGAAAGACATCTAGTGACTTCTGGTTGCAGTGTGGACAGGAAGCATATAACAGGGGAAGCATCAATAGAATCAGTCTTAAGCACTGAGAGTTCTCATTTGAATGATGTGATGAGGTCATGAAGAAGACAAACAGAACCACACTATTGTCAAGCTCTTTGGGACCTATGTCCTTATAACATCTACGGGATTGCCTGCTGTAGTATCGAGTATGGTACAGCAAGGACGCCTTGACAGCTTGCTGCCAAAATGTGCTGCATTAGGACGGCACAAACAGTAGAGAGGGGAAGAGTCTTGAGAGTCCTCTCTCTTTTCAGGTAGATCATGCAACCAATAAAAAATTTACCGCACACCAGAACTCTCCTGATTTATATCCCAAGAAAAAACACTGGTTTGTTTCTGGTATGAGAGATGTTCAGAACCTTGTTGGGACAAATCCCAGTGATAACAACAGTCTGGTGCCTTATTCAGAGCCCACACATGTTTCTGGTTTGGTGAACTGGAACAGCTTATGAAACCTTATCTCTAGAGCGACACTTACAGGAAATGTTCTCCAAGACTGATTCTCAAAAAAGCAAGCAGAATTATTTTTGATTGAGAATAATTTTTCAAAAGAAATAAAAACCCTGCAACATTTATTCCTATTTGCTTCAAATGAAAGTGAGAAAAAATGCATTTAGATTTAAATCAGAATATTTTGTTTTGAATCAAATGACAAAAAGTTAATTCATTTTTCCATTTCCCTTTTTTTAATCACAGATGCTTCTTTTTATTTTCTTTTTAAATCAGCACATTTTTATCCTGAGGATTATAGACTAAATAACATTAAATCAATTTTACTTAGAGGCTTTACAGAATCACAGAATTGTCACAGTTGGAAAAGATCTCTAAGATCACTGCATCCAACTGTCAACACCTCACCATCCAACTAGATCATGTCCTGAAGTGCCTCATCTATGTATTATTTGAACACTTCCAGGGATGGTGACTCCATCACCTCCCTGGGCAGCCCATGTCAGCACCTGACTACTCTCTCAGTAAAGAAATTTTTCCTAACATCTAGACTAAAGCTCCCCTGGTGCAACTTCAGGCCATCTCCTCTTGTCCTGTCATTATTTACTTGAGAGAAGAGGCTGCACCCACCTCTCTACAACCTCCTTTCAGGTAGTCGTATAGAGTGAAAAGGTCTCCCCTCATCCTCCTCTTCTCCAAACTAAACAATACCAATTCCCTCAGCCTCTCCTTACAGGACTTGTTCTCCAGACCCTTCAACAGTTTTGTTGCCCTTCTCTGAACTCGCTCCAGCAACTCAATGTCTTTCTTGTAGTGAGGGGCCCATAACTGAACACAGTACTCGAGGTGTGGCCTCACCAGTGCCAAGTACAGGGGCACAATCATTTCCCTTTTCCTACAGGATACACCTTTTCTAATACGAGTCAGGATGCTGTTGGCCTTCTTGGCCACCTGGGCACACAGATCGCTCATGTTCAGCCAGCTGTTGACCAGCACCCCCAGGTCCTTTTCTGCCAAACAGCTTTTCAGTTGCTCATGCCCAATTCTGTAATGTTGCCTGGGGTTTCTGTGACCAAAATGCAGGACCTAGTACTTGGCCTTGTTAAACTTCATACAATCGTCCTCAGCCCATCAATCCAGTCTGTCTGGATCACTCTTCAGAGCCTTCCTACCCTCAAGCAGATCAACACTCCCACCCAACTTGGTGCTGTCTATAAACCTGCTGAAGAAGCACTCAATCCTCTCATCTAGATAGTTAAAGATATTGAACAAGACCGGCCCAAAAACTGAACCCTAGAGAACATCACTGGTGACTGGACGCCAACTGGATTTAACTCCCTTCAGTATAATTCTCTGGGCTCAGCCATCCAGACAGTTTTTAACCCACTGAAGAGTACACTTGTCTAAGCCATGAGCCTCTAGGAGAATGCTGTGGGGCACGGTGTCCAGGTAGACAACATTTCCCTTTAGTAATTCTTATGTAGGTTTGTTTAAAAATATGAAATATGTATGGAAGATACTGGCATTATTCAGTAAATAAACTTTTATTAAAATCATAGGAAAAATTGGGTTGGAGAAGTCCAATCTCTCACTCAAAACAAGGGTGAGTTTATCCAAGGTCTTCTGAAGCCACATTTTCAAAATCTCCAAGGATGAAGAGTCCCCAGCCTTTCCAGCATTGAGTTGCATCTGTCATATACATCTGTCAAATCTATTTGAAGAATTGAGGGCAATCCAACTAGCCCTAGAGATTGCTGAACAAGAAAAGTGGCCAGTGCTCTACCTTTACACTGACTACTGGATGGTGGCTAATGTTTTCTGGGCGTGGCTGCAGGAGTGGAAGAAGACCAATTGGCAGGGCAGAAGTAAACACATCTGGGTTGCTGCATTGTCGTAGGACAACGCTGCCAGAGTGGAGAACATGGCTCTAAAGGTGTGTCATGTAGATGCTCATGGGCCCAAAAGTCATGCCACTGAAGAACATTGAAACAATGAACAGGTAGACAAGGCTGCCAAGATTGAAGTAGATCAGCTGGATCTGTACTGGGAGTGTAAGGGTGAGCTATCTGTTGCTCAATGGGCCCATGAAACATCTGGACATCTAAGGAGACATGCAACATACAGATAGGCTCGTGATTGAGGGGTGGACCTGACCATGGAGGCCATCACACAGGTCACTCACAAATGCGAAATGTGTTTCAATCAAGTGAGCCACGCAAGTAAATTTTCCCTGGAATAGAGGGCGGTGGCTGGGTTTTCTATATAGCAAGACCTGGAAAATCGACTACATGGGCCCACTGCCCCAAACACGCCAAGGCAAGCACTACATACTCACCATGGTGGAAGCAACTACTGGTTGGCTGGAAACATACCATGTAAATCATGCCACTGCCCAAAATACCATCCTAGGCCTTGAAAGGCAAATTTCATGGCGACATAGTACTCCTGAAAGGATTGAATCAGAACATGGAACAAGCTTCTGAAATAACCTTATGAACTCCTGGGTGAAGAAACACAGCATTGACTGGATGTATCTCATCCTGTATCACCCACAGCCTCTGGAAAGATTGAAAGATATAATGGACTGCTAAAAACTATGTTGAGAACATTGGGCGATGGGGGATGGAAACACTGGCATATAAATTTAGCAGAAGTCACGTGGCTGGTTAACAGCAGAGGATCTGTTAACCATTTTGGTCCTGCCCAAACAAAACCCCTGTGTACAGTGGGAGGAGATAAGGTCCCTATAGTACACACAGGGAAGGCAGTGTGGGTCTCTTCTCCCTTGGGAAAGGTCAAACCCGTTTGTGGGATTGTCTTTGATGAAGGACCTGGGTGTACTTGTTGGGTAATGCAGGAGGATGGGGAGACCCAGTGTGCGCGTCAAGGAGACTTAACCTTAGGAGAAAAGTAAAAATCTGTGATGTGAGTTGTATGTTGCAGGAGGTACAGGGAAGAGTGGATTTTGCAAAGAACTGGATGACTGTGATGGTGCCCAACATCAAACATACTGCTTCTCCTGTCCTGAACCTCCATCCTGACAGATGGGTCTAAGTCATCACCTGTTAGTGAATATCAGGAGGAATGAAGAAAACGAATGATAATGGGGGAATAACATCAATCTGTTAAAGGACAGGGGATAGTAGTTTTAACATTTTAATCTGTATGTTGGGTATAAAGATGGCTTTAGAGTACATAGATTAAGATGTAAGTGTTGATAAGAAGAAATTTCAGTGATTGGAACTATATATAATGGAATAGTTAAATTGTATTATGTGGGGTCTGAACATGACAAATGGTATGGAATAAGGGGTGGAGATTGTACTGGATCTGACTGAGCTGGAGTTAATTTCCCCATAGCAGCCCTCCCAGTGCTGTGTTTTTCATTGAGAGTTAAAAAGGTGCTGAGAACACACCCGTGTTGTGGCTCCTGCTGAGCAGGGCTTGCACAGCACCAAGGCTGTTTTTCAACATTCCCTCTGCAGTGGGATGAGGTGGACAAGACCTTAGAAAGGGACACAACTGGGACAGCTGACACAAACTGACCAAAGGGATATTCCATACTATATGACGCCAGAGGAACTATAAAAGCTAGGAAAAGGCTGGGGGGGAGGGACACATGGGCACATTGGCTTGTCCTCTGGAGCAACCGCTACACACTTGGAGCCATGCTTCCCAAAAAAGGCCAGACATTGCCTGCTGATGGGAAGTAGAGATTAAATCTTTGTTTTCTTTTGCTTCCACGTGCAGCATTGATTTCATTCTTCATCTTATTTTCTTCCCCTGGTCCAGCTGAGAAGAGGGGGAGGAAGTGATAGAGTGGGCACCTGGCATACAGCCAAGGTCAAACCACCACACCTGTTTATTTCTGTGGATTAGAAGTAAATGGGGGTAACTTTTAAGAAAGCTTAAACCTTCAGTGAGTTTCCCTGCACTCCAAACTCTCTGTTCCTCATGAACGAGTGTCCCCATGAACAGCAACAGTTCATTAGTTTACCAAATCTCCATTCAGCTTACTCTTAGAATTATAATTAAAGGACCCTAACAGCTTTTATCCAGCTCATCTGTTAAGTAGATCTGAATCAGACTCTGGAGATATCTATCTGCCTTCACTGTGGATGGAGATGCCAGTGAGTTGGCTGCCTTGATTATTTGCCCAGATACAGTTAGGAAGAATCAAGGTCAACTTGTATGTCTTTTAGGAAACATATGCACTATACTTGTGTCCAGCTGTTAAACAGAAACTGTCAGTTTGCCATTTTTTTCCTTCTTTTCAGTTGAAGGAGCCAAGCAGCCATAACTACAACAGTGTAACAGGAAAAAACAAGAACATTTAAATCTTTGCTCTTGTTGCACATTTCCTGTTCATTTTTGGTGTGCTTATTTCCAAATCATTACCAAAAATTTCTCAAAGCTTCCAACAGCACGGTCATAACAGTTCAGAAAGCAAGGTACATTCAAGGTTGGCAGATGCCAACTCTTTTTTTTCACAATTCTCTAAAAATAAAAGCTATAACTCCCCACATACTGATACTGAACAATGGTTCCATAATAAGCAGCAACATATCCAAATTCTAATTATTTCCCCTGTAATCTACTGCCAGCTCCTCTTCATTTGGGGTCTTCAGATTCACACCTTTAACACATTCCACATACTGATACTAAAATCCTATAGATGTAAGAGTCTTTGACAGTCTTCTTTGATCTGTCTAGATCCTTCATCTGACTTCTCATCATTACATATTTCTTTCTGCTCAACTTCACAATCCTCCTCATGACTCCTGTTTTTCATGCTCTTTGTTATGTCTGCCTCTTCCCAAAAAAACTTTGCTGAGCTTTTCCTAATACTTTTGTCCTGTGTATTTTTTTCTTCTCTGTCCATAATTGCTACTAACATACCTTTCTGATGGACATATTGTCATCATCAGTCTTGAATATCCTCTTCTCTTAAGAAGTCTAGAAACCATAGCTCTTCCCCTAAAAAACTTCTGATGGATCAAACAAGTTAAAGCTAGAAAGAACAGACATTCTTGGGGGTGAGACTGTTGTCAACAGAGCACAGAGATGAGCAGAAGAAACTAGTGTTCAATTTTTTCCATTCTTTGAATGTTGTGTGTGCATTATCAGATTTCTGAGTTAATAATTTCTGTCAGTAAAATGCCTTATTAATAATATTAATAATAATTCTAGTCATCATCCCTGTCATGTTAGTTGCAAATATCAGTCTTCAAATTTTCACATGAAGAAAGTCTCAGACTGAAAACAGGCAGCAGAACATAGGGCAGCAAAAAGCCAATGCTTTGCCATTCCTTCCTTCCTGTTCCTGGAACAGTCATCCTGCAGAACATCTCATCCTAACAGCCTGATGAAAGGGGATACAGCATCTCGTATACCATTTTAATTGACTGGAAAGTGTTTTCTCATTGTCAAGTCTTTGAATTCCAGCTTTTCCAAAGTAGTCTCATCAGGATCTCATTGGTTATTTCTTTTTTGTTTTGTTTGAAAGGCTTGTTCATTTGACAATGAGCTATATAACATTCTGTTAGTTAGCTGCAGAACTCTCATCAAATGATATGTTCCTTGTGATCAAAGTCATATTAGGTAAATAAATACCAAATAATTGATAAAAAAAGACTACTATGGGAGTTTGTTGTATGAAGAAAACAAAAGTAGAGTCCTCAAGAGCTTATCCAAATAATGGAAAAGCAGCAGAGGCAGAAAGGCAGCAATAAGAGCAGCATTAGTACGCTCTTAAAAGGCAACATAAATTAAAACTAGAGAGGACTGAGGAACTATCCAGAGTATGGGACAGGAGGAGAATCATTTGACTCATTCAAAGACTTCTGAACCTGAAGGATACCTGATCATTCCTCAACCCTATTTAAATGCACTGAGGAACAGTAGGCTAGATTTTTATTTAGTGAAAAAAAAAAAATAAATATAGCTTTATTGAGTTGGTCTCCTTCAATAGGGTAGTACTGGCTTACACCAGATGAGAAACTGTGCTACCATTAAAGACTTGTGCTTGGTACTATTTTCTAGCTTTACAATGAAACATTAGAGAACATTGCTTGCCCTTTTTATCCAAATTAGGAAAAAAAAAATCTGAATCCATTTTTTCTTTAAATTTTCTATAGACTCCCTGTAGGGAGTTTGGATGGAGAGGGGATGGGGGGGAGGAACACAACACACTTTTTGCAGGATGACAAGCAATTTAGTTCTTCTATATTTCGATAAGAAGAAAATAAGTATGAAACTTAGAGGATAAAATTTTCTCAGCTAGAGTCAAATTCCACTGGACCATGACATAGCCTTAAATTATCCCTTTGGGGATTCATAAATCTTTGGTTAATTTGAGCAAAGATCCCCTTTAGGGGGATAATACTCCTAATGGAATTGACTAAACAAGTGGAAAATGTCTTTTTCTGTAAGATTCACACAATTCCTGATGCAGGAGGAATGAAGACATGACCGAGAGCTCAAGGAAAGCAATTCTCTTGAGGTTTCCTAAGAACTGGAAGCTGGGATAATCATCTTAGTCTTCAAATAGTGAGCATTTAATTAGACCATCCATGTCCTGATTTTTAGAAGCAGGGCATGCTATGCTAACTCTAAGCCACATTTATTGAAGACAGCTCAGGATGGCATCCAAATTACTCTGTGGTTTTCTTCCGTTGTCATATGGAAAAATAAAAGCAGAAGAATTTATTGTCCAAAAGCCATTTTTTTAATCTGAATGTGGTAAAAATGAATATACATAAACACAAACAACAGAGGAGCCGCGGGTAATAAAAAAGGGCTTTCAGTGAAATATTACTCCTCTTATTGCATAAAGGTTTCATATTATCCATGTAAAAATAAATGGCCATGCTTCCAATATAAGGATATTTTCTCTTTAGAAAGTGCTAGTCAGAAGACTTCAGCTCCACCTCTGAAGCAAAATCCCTAGTTCTGAATCAAATAAAATATTGACAAATTTATTTCTGTGATTATAAGTCAGTCCTACAATAACGAGCATAAGACAAAGCAGCTCCGTATCCTGAATGGTAGTTTCAGGAATCCTCTACTTCTGGGCATTAGGGAGAAGGAGCTTTGTAATTTTTCACAGAGAAAAGGAACATTTCTTGAACGTGCAAATGTAAAGAACTTGCTTGATGTTAGAGCCAGATAAACTCAGTGGCTGGGACGGACTGTGCCTTTCAGTACATCTGTGACCTTCACCAGGTTAATCAGTATGAAAACGTGTCCAAAATCTTGATATATGGCAACTTCCTGATTTTGTTAATAAATCAGTCAGTGCATAGATAATGCTTTTTCTTATTACCTTCAGGATTCAAGAATAAAATTCAAATTCCTTGAATTATGTCTTCTAAACACAAAGTAGATTTTTGTCAATCTTCTTTCAAAGTACAACCACAGGTTTTCAGCATGCTATACCTTTCCTCTTATTGGAGTATGATATTGAAAACTACAAAGCACTTTCAAACAATAATGCATTTAAAACCAAAATCCCAGGGCAGAAAGGACATACTCAGACTTAATACAGACAAAGCATTCTTGACACCACTTCATTTTTCCCAGTCAGTGCGCACACTGTCTGCATGTCAATAGTCTTACACAGCAAAGTGTGCCTGCACTGAATGAGTCTCTAGGATAGCTCTCAGATTTGTTGGAATGATCAGGCAAGAACGTTTTGCTGCTAGGTCACTAATTACATACCAGCCTCATGATAATGACTAAACTTTTTAACCTGTTGTTTTAATATCATACACAAAATAGGGCAGTGGTTTCAGTTCTGTTGCCAGCAGCCACAATACAGAATGTATTTGCACAGATGTAGCAAGTAGTTTCCTTTTTTTTTGTGTTTAAAGCCTCCAAGTAGAGAAGGATGGAAAGGATGTAACAAAGAAACACCCTTGATGGACAGAAGTGTGGTATTTGCTAATATGACTGCAAGATGCATGGGTGAGCTTCAGGACTATCCATAGGCCTAAGTAGTTGTCTCCCACACTGTAATGTCAGGGCAAGAAATTGGATTCTAATTTCCTTATACCAAGAGCTAGGAAAATCAAGCTTCTACTGTCTTGGTCCTGGTCTACACTCACCTTCTCCCACTACAATGTCCTGTGGCAGCCCATGATAAGCCCAGTTCTTCAGGCATATTCCCCCTCATCTTCTGTCTAAAATCACCCTTGTACAGTTTCAGCTCAGCCCCATCTCTTCCTCCTTGAGGAAGCAAGAGCTTTGCCTCCATTTGAAGTAGCCCTGGACTGGCTGCAGGAGCCTTGAGCTGCTCCTGCCCCAGTTAAATGCTCACCCACCCTGTTCTGTGAATCTATCACACCACACAAGCATGGCCAAGTCTTGTCAGCTGTCAGGCACCATCGCCTTATGTCTGGCTGTGGGATGTCAGTCCCTTTTCAAGGTTTCGCTGTAAGGGTTCATAAAGTATTCTAAGATGATAGGTTGCAGTGCCAAACGTTAATATTAAATCCCATGCCTACATACAACTGTAAAAGAAACTTCTGATCATGACTGTAAATGTATTTATAAATTCAATTTTAAATCCCTTCAGCATTTCTTCCAGGATGAATTTTTAAAATAAAGATTAAATTGCTAGAAAGTTTGCTTCTGAAGACTTGACCTTGAAGAGAAATTCAAACCCTTACATGTCTAGACTATGCAGTGGAACCAACTCCTTTCTCAGCAATTTGCTAACTCCAGCATTTCTCAGGGGACTGAAGTTGAAGATAAAGGCATTTGGTGACAAGAAGCAGTCAGACAAATGTGTACACATAGGATATTTTCTGTCTGGGGGTTTTCATATTTTTCCTACTTTCCTTTGATGAAAATATGGAAATGTCAAGCTTCCAGAGCAACATGTGCTTTCCAGGACGCTGGGCCCCTTAAGAGATAAGGGCACTCAAGACCTGGATAGGAAATAGTCATTTAAAAAAACCACAAGCTGTACTCTAAAAAATCTTACCTGCTTAAAAACTCCCACTTACGTAAAAGGAGAGAATGAATAGGAGCTGTTTTTCAATGTCAATGCTGTTAAATCACATCTCATAAGCATTTCATAAAAGAAATGCACTTGACTACATAACAGCTGTAGAAATTTACTTTACAGGCACTCATTAAGGCACACGGAAAGCCGTGCTCACAATTCCTCCCCAGTCACATGGAAGCTGGCTGCTCCTGCAGCCACACACGTGAGGCACGAGCACTTGGCTGCAGCCCGTGGAAAGCTCACTCATTACACGTGAGGGTGGCTATTCCCCAATGCCAGATTTCCCCCTGGCTTTTCCTTGCTCCTACAAATGTCAATCCTACTGTTATCCACTTAAAATATTTTCATTTATTTATTAACAACTGTATTGAACTACATAGCTAATGCTAAACCCATCTCAGCATTAACATGAAGGAGTCTTTTGAAAGAAAAGTCTCAGAGGAGCCAGGGTGTCCAGAACAGATGCTTTAGTGCCCAGGGAGCCTTGCAGCATAAATCCTCACAGGATGCTTCATTAATTAATAAGCTGCAAGCATTTAATTGGTACCACTGGATATTCAGAATGTAGAAATATCTGTCTGAGAAAGGAGGCATCAGGGAAAGAGCTGTTTCAGGAATGTTTTTCCTGAGACTGTTCCTGTAACTTGTAGCCTGACACTTTATCGACAGAGCTCTCCCTTCCATGCAACGTTCAGAGTGCTCCCATGAGATATAGACCTTTCGTGCTTACTTCAATAGATGTTATTGGTGTTCTTGGGGCTGTGGAGCAAGAAGAAACATAATCAAGCCCACCCTTGGGACTCTTCCAGAGGCCACAGGGAGCAATGGAAAAGATGCCATTGACTTTGGACCCAAATATTTCTTAGCCCACGCTTATGACAGGTGAGGGAAACTCTGTGTAAGGGCTGGAGGGTCTGCCCAGGGAAGGATTTTAGCTGGTGCAAAAAGTCTGTACTAGCTAAAGGCTGTGACAGTGTTCTTAAGAAGTCTTTTTATTGCCTAAGGGTAAGTATCAGCCTTGTCAAGCACTGTTTGCAATGCATCAAGGGAGAAGGGTGAGCCCCGTGGAACACAAGGACATCCCTTCCCACCCTTCCTCTTGCTAAATATGTGCATGATCTAAAAGGAGACACGTACCTTCCTATCTGAAAAAAAGAAGTGACCAGCACAAATTATGGCTTCCATGAGAGGGATTAGAAAGCCTCTAGGTAAACTCATATGTTTGAGTGAATTTATAAAATGTTCATTGTTTCAAAATCCTTCATTAAAGTACTTCTTCGCTTCCTCTATGAAAGAAACAATGCCCCTGAATTAGGGCAAACTCCCAAAGGACAGAGTGTGGGTGTGTGAACACAGCTGGACCTCCCCAGTCAGACTTGCGGATGCCTTTGGGGCTAGAGCAGAGGGCTGGCTCTCAGAACTGCAGACTTGAAGGTGGTAACCAAGCTGCCACCAGGCCAGCCTGGCAGCTGCCATGATGCTTTCTGCCAGACCAGCCAGATCTCTGACTCTGGAATTTAAAGGTGGTAGCAGTGGAAGAGAAGATGCCTGCAGGAAGTCCCACTGCACATAGCAGGGACAGAGCTCCCTCCCACCTCCCATGTCTCCAGGAAGACTCAAGAGGACTCAGAGCTTTTCCCTGCCACTGTGCAAGTTTGTTGAATCCAATACCTTTTAAACAACACACTGTAGCTTCAGAGCTTAGATGTTTCAGTTAAAATGCTTTTCCAGAAGGTTTTCAGCTAGCTCTATTTATAATGAGACCTTTCAAAACTCATCAGTCTCCAGTTTATTGAGCTATTTTGCTAATCTGCCTCACACTCTCTCCTTGAAACTTTTGGGCCATAGCATCGCTAACACTGATCCCCTCCTCCTCCACTGAACCCTCAAATATGAAATCTTCTCTGCAGTTTAACCCATGTGATCATATTATTCAGGTATTTTCTTTCTTACTGTAATGCCTCAAGGTCTGTAACAGTGCTAAGATGCTGTGATCACTGATTGCTATGATAAGCTTAAGTGTTGCTGTCCACAAATAGTATTTATGAGTAAGTTCAATATATTAATGTGTATTAAGAAATATGGCACCCTTTGAGCACACATTACCACCTTTTGGAAGTTATGTCTTTGGCAGTTATACATACTTAAAAGGGCTTGTCATCAGGCACTCAGAACATACCCTCCCTGGTTTAACTTAAGAGCAAGTATTATTTTCCTCAACAGCGGTTATTGTTCCTTAAAATGTCCTTGCTATTTGTCCTGGTTTGAGTGAGAACAGAACTAATTCTGTTCTGTAACTTTACTTTTCAGCTCAATTCTTTTAACTAACTGCACTGCCTGAAGTTAGCAGTTTGTTTTCACAGAGTGTCTGCTTCTAGCAGTGATAATACCCCATGTTTAGAGTTAGTACCAAGGATTGGTGTGCAGAGCAAGGCCACTGCTGGATATCGTGTACCACATTGCAGGGTGCAGAAAAGTGAAAGGCTGCACCTGCAGGGAGGAGCAGACAGGACAGGTGACCCTAAACTGACCAACGAGGGATTCCATCCCATATACGTCATACTCTGTATAAAGCTAAGGGAGCAGGAGGATCGAGCTCTTGGTTTGGGTCTTTTCCCAGCTTTTTCCTTGTTTCTTTAATGTCTGGCATCTGAGGAGGACTCTGTCCATTCTGCCTTTGATCCTGACCTGTGTATTCCTAAATCCAGTATCAGAATCCAGCTCCTGTACACAGTTCCCATCTGCCTCTGGGCCCAGTTTGGGACTTTCCCAGTGCTTGCTCCACAGCAGCAGTGGTGACAGTGATGTAATTGTCATCAGGGCAGGTTGGGTTCAACACTGGGTTTGTACATATATTTGCATATATTCCATTTTTATTATTATTTTCATTTTCATTAAAGCTGTTATAGTTTCCTTTTCTAATCACTAAGTCTCTTTCCCTTATTCCCTTTCTCTTCCCCTTTTGGGAAGGAGGGGGGTTAACAGAAAGTGTCTGTTGTAGGTCTAGCAGGGTGCCCTGACTCTAAACCATGACAACCACTCAGCAGGTGCTATCTGCAAACTTCCTGAAGGTGTATTCAGTCTCACTATGTCACTCATGAATATATTAAACAATACTGGTCCCACTATGGACCCTTGAGGGACACCATTTGTTATTGGTCTCCATTTGGACATTGAGCCATGGGCTCTTTGGACATGCCGTCCAGCCAATTTCTTACCCATCTAACAGTCCATCCATCAAGCCCATATTTCTCCATTTTAGAAGTAAAAATGTTGTGAGGGACTGTATCAAAGGCCTTCCAGAAATGTAAGTAGATAACATCTGTAGCATTTCCATTGTTCACAAATGCAATCACTCCACTGTAGAAGGCCACTAGTTTAGTCACGCACCATTTGCCCTTGGTAAAGCCATGTTGGCTGACTCTAATCAACTCACTCTCTTCCATATATTTTGACATATCTTCCAAGAAATTCTATTCTACGATCTTATCAGGCACAGAAGGGAATCTGATTGGTTGGTGGTTACCAGAGCCTTCTTTTTTAAGCTTTATAAAGTCCATTGGCAATGACCAAGGGAAGCTGCTGCTCATCAGTGAGGCCAGCCAAAACCCAAGTTTTCAGTCCGTTTACTATCAGGTTCTTAAATAAGGTGAGCTCAGTATAAGTAAATAACTAATTAGGCTTAGACTGATGTTTCAAAGCACATATATAAAGACATACTATTTCCTCAATTAAATGATAAATTAAATTCAATGAGTATGTACTACAAATGGGCAAAACTAAAGCTATGTGAGGTTCTACCAGACCTTAAGGTTCACTGTAGAGGAGCCTGAAATTTTTTTGTTTCCCAGGACTCCAGGGGCAGTGCCTTAACACAAATCCATGCATTGGCCAGGATCTTGGTTCTTTCAGTGCATTTCCACTCAGAACTAATTTCTTCTATCCAGTCAGAGACTTTAAAACATGGACAATTGATCCCTACTTTGTATTTTCATCTATTTGTTAAAGCCTCAATTGACAATATCTCAGTTTTGTTTCTTGGCACTATACCAACGCATCCTTTGCAAGTAATGCAGCCTTTGTTCCAAGTCAGCTTTTTTTTTTTTTTTTTCTTGACTCATAAATTGCTGGCCAGGTTGTTTTGGTTTTGGAACTCTTTCTACATAATGATGGCTCTCACTAATTATTTGAAGTGCGTTGCAGCTTGTCATGTGCTACAGAAGACATTCAGGAATATCTAGTTACATTGAATCTCCTAGTGTCCCTGTATTATCTCCACACCTCTTCTATTGAAACCCAGCCTAACCCATCATATTTGCCCTCCTTTTTTAAAATTTCTTTCATTGCTGTAAGTGCAGAATATATTCTGTACATACCTTCTCTGAAAAAAATTATGCATAAACCATAGGAAAAAAAGCTCCACAACAATCCAAAAAAAAAAAAACCCTCAAAAACTTTGAACTGGGAACCTGGCTACTTTTTTGCTTTGCTGCATATCTTATCCTGTTAAACTACAAATTTGCTGGAACATTCTTAGGGAAGAGGTCTTGTTTTATTATTTTTCTTTTTAAAAAAGGAGTCAATTAGATTCAGAAAACAGACTGCAGAGTAGAAGAAGTAACTGGAACTAAGAGGCTGACTGCCTATCTTTTCCACCTGGTCCCTCAGTGACTATCTTCCATCTTATTTCCTTACATGATCTGTATTGTCCATTTGAAGCTCTTACCTTCTTGGAATATGCCATGTCAGGTACTTGGAAAATACCTGAAAAAAATTGAGCACTTCTGCTTTATCAAAAATAATTAATGATACATCTTCATGATTTGGAACTGTATACATGATACAAAACCAAGAAAAAACATCAAACAAATGGGCAATACTTTAGCAAGGAATCACACTCATCATGTCTCAATTGTATAGCTTTGGTATAACAATACAAAATGACTTTAAAAAAAGGGTTATTAGACATCCGCTTTTGTACTGGGAATGAATATTTCTCTATTATCAATCTTCTTCCTTCTACTTCATTATATATGCCTTTCACTGCTTTTTGTATCTGATCCACTGAAGCAATTTATTGTGTGATAATGAACAATGTTTGTGCTGGGGCTTTAAACAGATTGCTGTGGTAATGCTTTGAAATAAAAACAGATAATTCCAACCATAAAAAAATCTATAAGGTCATCAGCCATTTATATAAATGCAGCTTGTGACTCAGCTGCTGATTGATTAACTCTATTTGCATCATATTGATATATATATGATGCTGTAAATACTAACTAGCTGTATTCTTAGATGTCATACAATAACAGTCCGGTCTCCACCATGCCTTCTAATAGTTTTCTGAGTGATTACTACATGTTTGACTCCATTACTTTGTTTACTGGTTTATTTTTTGAGGTTACTCTACATGATACTGTTATGCCTGGTGATTTCAGTTGAAGTTGAGTTTATAGATTTGGTTTCTATAAACTTTCTTCATTTCTAAGAGCCTAGGCATTAATTTTCTTGGAAGGGTGAAAGAATAGTTAGTCACAGAAGTCCTTCGCACACATGACTTTACTGTCAATTTCCTAAGTGTTAAAAATGTTCCTTTTATTTATACAGGCTTTTCCTTATAAACAGTCAGAACCTCTCCTGGTACAGTCTGTGCCTGTTGTTTCTCTGTCTCTCACAATACATGTTTGTGAAAAGCCTGGCTCTGTCTTCTTGATGCCCCTTTTAAGGATGCTTGGTCTGCCTGAAGCCACCCCTGCTCCAGTCTGAACCAGCCCTTCTCCCTCTGTGTCTCATCACAGGGTGAGTGTTCTAGCCTTCAGCCATCACAGTGGCTCTGTGATGAACTTACTCGAGTTTAGCAATATCTGATTTTTACTACGGGACCCAAAGCTGCATACAGTGCTCTAGCTGTGGTCTAAGGAGTGCTGAGTAGAGGGGGCTAATCTCTTCCATCAGTGTCCTGTCTCTGCTCCTCCTAATTCAGCCCAGGAGGCTGTTGTCCATTTTTTCTGGCAAGGCACTGCTGGCTCATGTCCATTTTACTGCCTACCAGGGCCCTCAGGGTTTTTTTCTGCACAGTGGCTCCCCATTCAGACAGTCCACCGACGATAACTTGCAAGAGACTTTTTCCTCCATATGTAGATAAAGCTCCTTTTGGTCCATCCCTGCAGCAGGTCTAGGTACCTCTGGATGCCAGCCCTGCCCTTGATCATATCAACTGCTCCTACCAGTTTGGTGTCATTTGAAAACTTAAAAGAACGCACTCCAATGTCTTTTTCAGGTCTTGGGTAAGCATGTTAAACAGGACAGGTCCAGGTGAGGTACTTTGCTTCTTACTAGACACCATCTAGATTGCATCATTCATTAACAACTACTTTTTAAGCCTGATTATACAGCTGATTTTTTAGCAGCCCAGTTCTTCACCCCTCCCATCTGTAACTTCTTAACTGGGATACAAGAATATTGTGGGAGACAGAATCAAAAGCCCTTCTAAAGAACACCACTCCTCTCACCTTCAAACACTGTTGTTTCATTGTAGAAAGCACACAACAGGAAAAGAAAGTCTTTTGATTATTTGGTGATAAAGACAGAACTGGATAGGTTCTCTTTTCCAGACCTTTAAATGCACTTTTTGTTGTAAGTGAACAGGGTTGTTTCAACGTATGAGACTGTCTGTTAAGTCTCTAATTCTGCGGCGTGTCTCTGGGGGCAGCTCTGTGGGTATGTAAAACCCTCTTGAAACTGGTGACATTACTTACATCTGTAGAGATCTGTTTGTGTGGAATTAACTCTTTGAAACAGGACCTAAATCTGCCACAATTCCTGGTTGCTCTATGGGAAACTAATGTAATCTTTCCTTTTGCTTCAGCAATGATTTATTTTTAGATTTGGGACACTTGTCCCCTTGATGTTGAAGAGTATTTTCTCATGCTGACATTAACTTATTTAACATGAGTAGTATGACAATAAAAGTAACACACTTTTAAAATAAAAAAAAATCAACCATCTTCAACTTGTTACTCTCAAAACTGCTGGTGATACCAAATTTCTCAACTTTGAAATTGCACAGTATAGTGCAGCCAGTCACTGCTCAATGTGGACACGTATTTTAATAGAGCCAGGAAGGCTGCTACTTCTTTCTTTGCCATCAGCTATTTTATGCAGTCTAAGAGAGTTCTTTAAACCATTTCCAATTTCTGATGTTGGGGTTGTTTGTATTTTTTTCATTCCACTACATTATGGAAAGAAGAAGATTAATAACATATAACAGGCCTCAGAATACTTCACTAGCTTCATCTCTTAGTATATAATGAATACAGACTTCTCCAGCTCACCTTTCAAGTTTCACCTATCCTTTCACTATAGTGTTGTTCTCACTGTTTTCTCTTGAATTTCTTCAACTCATGATTCCCAGCTGAAACTTTCCTTTCATATATTTTTCTTATACTTGGCTTTTTGTGTTTTATTACCCCCCCCACACACTATTTCTGTCCATGGTCAAAGTAATCTCTTCTTCTTTTAACAAGTTGTTTTTTTGACATAGTACATTCAAATTCAGCTACTTATATCATAAGCCTCAGGCTCAAGTAGTACAGTGTAACTGGTTGTTCTCTAAAGCATCTTTATTGATAGGAGTCAAATATTCAAGGACATTAATATATTCAGACTTCTAGTCAGAAGGCCTGTGAAAAATATGCCAGAGAAAGTGGAAAAATGAAAGATATAATAATAATAATAAAACTGGTTTTTTGTTTTCAATTGTGAAAATCTCCTTATTTTAAAAGGTGGAAAGTAAACCACATTTTTGCTATCCTATTTGAATGAATATTTCTGAAACCCACAAAAGTGGGTAAATACTAAGCCTCTCATATGAATGCTTTACTAATTTTTTTTATTTTTTTTTTTTTTTTCTGATGTTTGGCTTGCAAATGGAAGCAAAGCCTCAGAGAAACCATTAACCTAAATATCAATTTATATACACACTACTAACAAGTAAAAAGAGATTAAAAGCTTGAAAAAACCTTTAGATGAGTGTTGTCCTTTTGAAATTCAGTACATGAACCTGCACATCACACCCTGAGCTAGGATGGCCAAGATTTGTACACTGTTACAGAACCCAGCCATGATCAGCGAACACAACTTCATGCTGTAAGAAGAAGTATGTTGTGTAACTAATACACCGACCATTGATGCAAAACTGTGTGCCATTTCCAGTTCTATTTTTAAAATGTTGTAATTAAATACTTTCTATTTTGAGGAAAACTGGACACTGTCATTAGTGGAAACATATCTTCACTGTGTTAGTTTTCTGTCTATTTTGACTTTGGAAACTAAATGGTACTTTCAGGTGCACTATCTCTTTTCACCACTTCTGTTACTGTATCTAAAACATCTGCCTCTGTACCTTTATTCCTGAATCTTAATTTTATTGAATCAAAGATGTATGCAGTCATACTTGTATCAATTATTCATTCTGTCAGTGCACGTATGCACACAAATGGAGGTCAAGCTTCAGGCTTTCTGCAACTATAACCTGAATGTTCTGTCAGAGAATAATGTTTGAAATAGAAACAGCTTTGAGTCTGCCCAGCTATACAGCTGCCTGTTGACAGTACTTACAAGTTACCTCTTTTCCTCCTTTTTCTTCTCAGATAGCTTTGTTTGTGTAGAATAATGACAAAGGCATGCTTCTGTCACAGGGTCAGAAAATCTTAAGTCCAATGCATACCACACACTGCTTTGGTCACTGTAATAATAGAGTCAGTGATCTGACAGATTGTCTCCTGGGCCCTTGCAAGGCCACCTTGGCTCGGAGTGCATGTACAAAAGATGTCTTGTGCTTTCACCTTGAAAGTTCCCCAGAGAATTTCTTGGTAGGACTTTTCTTGCCAGGGATTGCTTTTGGAATGTGTAAAGGGACACACAAACCAACAAAAAGAATTACTGCAGATATATGTGAAATATGTATTCTGCTCAAAGTTGTTCTATTTCCTGTGCTCACTGGGCAGTATGAACTTTGCTACAAGGAGGATAAACAAACAATTAAAATCCAAGGGAATCAAAACAAGGCTAGAAACATTCAGGTTACATGAAAGAGGAATTCATTTCGAGATAACTCGCTTCCTCAATTTGGTGGCAAAACATGGATACCTAATGAGAGACACTTAGCATAGCAGGTGCTACTGAAAAATTAAGTGTAGTCAGAGAAGAATTTCAGACTCTGAATAAATTACTTAGCTTTCTATAGCTCATTTGTTATCATTTCCTTGAAGGGTTTGTCTCCCTTGGTATTTGGAAGAATATTTGAGAAGAAAAATCCTTGTAAGTACTTAAAAGAAGGAACAGTTAGCTATCATATTTACACTACATACTACAAGATTCAGCATTTAGTGTTCAACATTCTTCAAATGTCCTGGATACTACAGGTTGCAGAGGCCTTTTTTGTTTCATTCACTTGCATCAATAGCTTTAGGCTCTGAAATCTGACAGTACTAGTCTCAGCAAGTTATTCCTCATTTTTGTGGGATGCTTAATGGTATTGACTAAGGCTCTTGCATCTGCCTGCCTGAACCTGTGGGGAATTAGTAAAATGTGGACAGAATTAAGTAAGGTCTTCATGCTGTCATCCCCTTGAAGTTTCATTAACTCTTACCAGTTGGTATACCAAAAAAAAGAATTTCCGCCTTGAATTTTAATTTTTGAATGGGCGCTGCATCAACAAAGAAAGGAAGAAACATTTTTAAAAACCCACTTAAGTGTAAATTTATGTGAGTGGATTAAATTTTTTTTAATAGAAGTGCAGATATTAGTGTTAAAGATGCGTTTCCCAGAATTACACCATTCATGCTACATTTTTCTACTTAGCCCATATATAAATACATGAACTAGATTTATTAATTCTGTAATTTCTGATTTAACAGCAGGTTTCTCAACAGGTTTTAGGTAAAGATCTGATCACATGCATGACTTGAAAATTCATTACGTTCTCCATAGTTGCACTCCCACAAGGAACACCGGAGTTTCCTCTACATTTCAGTTAGGAGAGGGCTCTCAGTCAGTAGATCTTATATAAAAGGTAAAAGCCAAGTCTTTCCCCATGTGGAAGTCAGGCTAGAAGTATAAGGACAATGCTGACCTTTAGCAGACACATAGGTTAAATCCAGTTAAGGATATTTGATTCTGTTTGAACACCTCTGCTATGGATAGAAGTCAGGAGATTTGGAGTTACTCAGTCTGGGAAAGAGAATGTGGCTCCAGGGAGACCTTATTCAGCCTTTCAATATATAAAGGGGACTTATAATAAAGTTGGAGAGAGACTTTTTACCAAGGCCTGTAGTGACAGGACAAAGGACAATGGTTTTAAACTGAAAGAGGGTAGATTTAGACCGGATATAAGCCCAGAGAAGTTGTGGATGCTTCATTACAGAAAGTGTTCAAGGTCAGGTTGGACAAGGCTCTGAGAAACCTGACCAAGTGAAAACTGCTTGTGCCCATGGCAGAGAGCCATGAACTAAATGATTTTTGATGCCTTCAAACACAAAGCATTCTATGATTCTATATTTCTATGTTTTTTATATTTCAAAATAATTTGTTTACCTGTGAGGCAGTGTTGCCCTGGTAAAGTAGGTGCATCCAGTTTATGAAAGTTTTTGAAGTCCTGATACTGAAATAAACAGTAAATAATGTTTTCCAGAATCCAGACCATAGCTGGTAACAAACTTCTCAGTGTCTAAATAATCTTTCTCTTCCACATGTGAGTACACACACAAAAAAACCCCCCAAGCCTAAAGTAACTGACTCACCTCCAGAAGGCTAAAAGAAGTCTTTTACAACATGCTACATATAATGTAGTAGTTATGTAATTTTTCTGTATGTGTTTGTATTTAAACTCCTTTATTATGTACTGAAATAGCTCTTCTGAGCAGGTCCAATCTTTCATGTAGCTATGCAATTAAGATGTTCTCTATACATAGAAAAAATATTTACAACATTTCTAGAAAAGAAAAACAACATAGAAAATAGAGCTTATGTTTACAGTAGTTCCCAGAATTGCTTGGCTGTGGTTTTCAGTATCATTCAAATAGCTCATGAGAGAAGTTTTTAATTCAAGAAAGACACAGGCAAAGGAGACATCATAATTATAGAAGGCACCAAGAAATACGAATGCTGAGACCACCTCAGTGGGCCTTTCTTTCAGTTCCTTATAACACTCAGGAATGTTACCGTTTAGGCTGAAAGCAGCAATGTTTAGTTTCAGCCCAAAGAGCTCTTTTTGAAATTTTAAAGAGAATGCTATTTTTCTGCAAAAACTCTTCCAGGTGCTAGTTACCTATCTTAAAAGGACCATAGCAGCATCATGTTTGAATCCATCTATAAATACAGCTAAACATTGCTTTCTGGTCTGTTGGCATGGTTTAGGGTCAGGGTGGCCCCTTAGACCTATAACAGATGCTCTGTTAGCCCCCCTCCCTCCCCAAAGGGGAAAGAGAAAGGGAATAAGGGAGAGAGACTTAGCGATTAGAAAAGGAAACTAGAACAGCTTTAATGAAAATGAAATTAATAATTATAAAAATGGAATATATACAAATATATACAAAACCAGTATCGAACTCAACCCCCCTGATGGTAATTACATCACCGTCACCACTGATGCTGTGGAGCAGACACCGGGGGAGTCCCAGACTGGGCCCCACAGCAAGCGGGAGATGTGTTCAGGAGCTGGATTCTGGTACCAGATTCAGGAACACTCAGGCTGGGGTCGAAGGCAGAACGGACAGAGGCCTCCTTGGATGCTCCGAGGAAGTAACTGAAAGAAGACCCGAGCCAAGCCAAGCAAAGCTGGCAAAGCAGTCCAAGAAGGAAGAAGAGCCACAAAGACCCTTTGGATCCCCTAGCTCTATGCCAAATATGATGTGTATGGGATGGAATCCCTCATTGGTCAGTTCAGGGTCACCTGTCCAGTCCGCTTCTCCCTGCATGTGTGGCCTTTTACTTTCCTGCACCCCACAACGTGGTACACAAGATCCAGCAGTGGCCTTGGTCTGCACACCAGTCCTTGGTGGTAACTCAAAACATGGGGTGTTATCACTGCTAGAAGCAGACACTGTCTGTGAAAACAGACACTTAACTTCAGAAAGTGCAGTTAGTTAGAAGAACTGAGCTGAAAAGTAAAATTACAAAACAGAATTAGTTCTATTCTCACTTAAACCAGGACAGAAAGATATTTACAAAAATCATAGCTGAATCATGACCTCCTTATCAAATGTAGCTAATTCTCTGTTCTGTATACAAATGATAGACCAGTAAGTATGATTTTTACAATGCAAGCTGTAAAAATCAAGGCAGTATCTGATGAAAATTTATAAAGAGCTGCTGGAGAACTCAGACTATTAATGAACTTGCATGCAGAGAGTGTAAGTCTAATATCCACAAGCTAATGAACACTGAAATCTTGTTGAAGAAATCCATGAGTAAAGGATAAATGAATTTCCACTAAATCATTTTTTTTCTTGTTAATTGAAAAATGCTTGAAGACAGAACCATGGTTTGTTTCTTATGTTTGTTATCTATCATTTGATAATTGTTTCAATGTAGAATTTACTGAAATGCATACCAAAGTGCAATCAGTGTCTAACATCTTTGTTTTTTCACCCATTTTTCTTTTTTTTTTTCTTTTAATTTGAAGTCATCATTGTATTTCTTTCCAATTGACTGTTGAAATGCATTGTACTTGTTTGTTTAGAATCTCTGCATTGTTCTTTTCTTAATGCAGTGCAATAATCCTGAAATATTCACTCATTATAGTTGATGGCATCAAATCAGATTACCTTGCATAGCAACCGTTACCAAGAAAGTCAACATTTCAAGCTATATAATCTGTGTTAACGTTGTTAAATGCCTTATTTTATTTTAAAGCCTCATCTAACCTTCCTTCTTCAGTGGGAAGATTTTATTCCATATAGTTATTTATGATCTCTTAGCAGTAAAAAGAAACACAATCTTCGTAAGTGAAAGATTGAACAGTTCTCATGCTCTCAAACAATTCTGAACAGTGGTCAAAAGAGAGCAAAAACATATTTCATTGCTAGGATGGTTTGTTTATTATCTCAGAGAGTTACAGGGAACACTAATTTGTAAAGTGTTTACTGGGTTTACAAGCAAATTTAGATAGATGTCTGGCATGGACTGTTTTGCACCTACAAAATAGATCCCATAGAGAAGACAGAAGCGAAAGAACTTGACTAGTGGGAAAAATTTCCTTTATGCCTGTCACTTTAAGTACTCCTGAAAGATGTTGGGCCGACAGCACTGAAAGCAGGCAGAAGAAAGGCAGAGACAAAGCTTTCTGACATCAGCCTATAGGAGGACAAATTTGGCATCTCAAAATGATAGTTACAGTTCTTTGTGTAGGCTTTGGCCTGTCTGCTACAAGTTCCTCCCATAGGTCCAGGCAGTTGTGATAGCAATTCTGAGACATCTTTCAATCTATAAATTGTTATTTTTTTCTTCAGTTTTGTGTCTAGGGCTTTTCTAATTCCTGTGCCTGTCCAGGTTAGGCCCTGTCTAGTATTTTTAAGAGATTTTTTTTCCCCTCATGCTGCTCACACAGAAAAGTAAACTTCATTAGGGTTCCCGTCACCTAAAGTATATTTTCATCTACAGAGAGTGGTGTATGGACTTAGTATGGTTAATTCATTGAAAATAAAAGGTAGGCTAACTGAATTTCTTTAAAACTTGGCTTGATTATATATAGAAAGTCACTTTATTTAATACTGTATTATACCTACTAACCTTGTGATGGTGATCTTGAGCTACAGTCTTATTCAGGAATAGCCACCCCTCACACATGCACCACATGTTAATCCATGTAATTCCTTAAAAGTGTTGGCACTTATTCATGGTTCTGTGCAATTATTTTATTCTGCAATAATCAGAGGCAGTATGTTTTAAATTGGTTTATGTTGATCTCTAATTTTTTTCCCAGTAAATAAAGATCTTAGCAGAATGGAGTGACGTATAATGCATCATAAACAACTTTATATCAAGAAATATGGAAAGAAACAGCTGGATTCACCAGCAGATTTTGATATCATTCACAAAAAAAAGTTGGAAGAGGCAGTGGCTTCTTCCACCCACAGACTGTAAAGTTGCTAGAGCACTTACCTGCTGTGCTGAAGTGCTGGGACCAAAATTCCCTTTACTCTTGATTTAGAGAAAAGACTTGAGCTTGGCTCTTCCACATCTCAGGAGAGTATGATAACACTTAGCTTGTAGGATAATCTGGAATAAGTAAATTCCATTCTCCTTTTGAAGAGGCTCTACATGTAGCTAAATATTAATTCAGGAAAAGAATAAGAATGACATTGCATTGTGTAATCTTTAGAGTACTTAACTGGATGGAAAGACAGTTGGATTTCAGCCTGTTCAAGGGAGTGCTGTCTGCTGCCCATTGCTTTGTTTTCACTCCATTTTGCATTTACATAACATGAAATCTCTAATGCTTGACTCCCCTTACCTTTTCAGAAACTTTTATTTAACATTCTGAAAAGAACTGTTTTATCATTGCTGTAATTTTTCTCCATATTTTGGTTTGCAAAAAAATGTGAAAATCATATTTGAAATTGTTTTGACTGTTTCAGGATTGCAAATTTCAGCCATAAATGTATGCCCCAAAAGTGTTAATTCTTTGGGTATTTTTTCTTGTCAAAGTTTACTGAAGAGTTGAAATACAAATCAGCCTACAGATGTTTGCAATTAACTTGGCAAGAGGTTTTATTATTGTTATTATTTTTATTTTTCATCCTTAAACACCTTAGCCAGTGAGTGTTTATTTAACACAGGAAGTCTACGTGGATTCCTTTGACAGAAGTGAAAAATTGAAAACATAGTTTTTTAGGCCTTCTAACACTTTAAAAATATTTGTTCCAGTTTAATTAATTGCATATTAGATTCAGGCACAAGGTTTAACTTTCCTGTTTTAATTTTTTAGAAGATGGAAAAATGTACTAAATCTGGACTAGCAAGAAAAATTCCCTCCTCTCCCTCTCCCAGATTATTAGTAATTTAATAAAATGTCTTTGAAGAATTTTAAAATTTTCTAGGCCATATTAATCAGAATAATCCTTCCTGCCCTGAGGCTCCCTTCCAGTTAACTCCAATTTCTTTGCTCTCTGAAGTTGCACTTATAATACCACTTCCACTTATTTTAGGATATAAGGTGATTATTTAAACTTATGTGATTCTCAAGTGTGCCAATCTCCCTAAGGCTTTATATGTCTTGTGGCACATCTTTTGGCAGCTATATAGTTAAATATGGTAAACAGATACAAAGATGATTAAGGACTGATTTGGCATTTGTACAAAATATTTTAAAATGTATATTCATTTAATAGAGATTGAAAATATCTACTTTTACTGTATATGAGATAACAGTTTCAATTTGAGTTGTGTAAAGATAAATCGTGATCTGTGATGGTGAATTTGTCCTTGCTGGAACACTTGTGCTGAAGAGTTATAAAAAGTATAGGAGAAATTCTGAAGAGATTAAGGAACTTCTGTGGCAGCAGTGGGGTTTGAATGAAATATCAGTTAATAACTGATTTTGTTGCCTCTCAGAGTTTCTTTTGACAGTGGTAATTAGTAATGCTAATGTGTGAGAGAAGATAGGGGTGGTCTTCCTTAACTATTAGATGATATTTCATTTTGAGTATTTTTTTTTTACATTTCATCGACTATAAGCTTTTATTCCACCACTTTCTCTATTCTAAGAATAGTGTCTATCTGCATCTAACATGGTTTCATGAAGTAAAAAAAAATAAATAAAATTAACACTACCTGTAAATAATATGATCATTGTGCAGTTACAGAAGCTTTTAGTCCTTTCCTTATCCCATGTAAACTCCCAGCAATATTTGCAGAAACTGCTTGCACAGTTGAGGGATTCAGAATCACAAAACAAACATGATCATCCTTTAACACTTAGGTTCTATAAATACCAAGTTTCTGTAGACTTCAAAACAGAGCCTAATTAGAAGTGCACTGAAGTCAGAGATTCCACTCAACTTCAGAAATCTATGATTCCCCTTTTATATTTCCTAAGTCAATTTGGCACTCTATACTGGTGTGAATAAGAAGTTTCTCATCTATTAACCAGGGATAATTGTAAATGGTCATGCTGTAGTCTCACTTTCCACTACATCTGGTATAAAGAAATAGAATGAAAAATAGAAGTATTCAATAACTTGTCTTTCACTAAAAATAGGGCACTCTTCAAAGTTAGATTTATGGTTCTGTTTTTGAGAGGCTATCAAAGAGGCTTGAACTTGCTCTTCTGATATCATAGAATCATAGAATGGTAGGGATCGGAAGGGACCTCTGGAGACCATTAAGTCCAACCCTCCTGCCAAAGCAGGATCACCTAGGGCAGGCCACACTATCACTAATATTTCTGACCATATCACTGATCTTTCCAGAGTTTTCATTGTGTTGTAGCTGAGGAATAATTTTAGTATTTCAAATCCTGTGAATTATCAACTTTTGCTAAACCAACCAAGTTTTAAGCATTATCCTTTGGATTCTTTTCCTCCCAGGGGCTGTTCCTCCAAAACCTTTTTTCATAGTTTTGTGGTAGTCACAGGAGCTTGCATATCTCAGTAATGGTGCATTTTGCACTGTTACAGAGGGAGAGGAGGATTGCATTTCTAGTATCTCTCAATGTTTTAATATTGTTTTCTTCTCAAGTAGATACTTTGGGTTGTCAAAAGCATTTGAAGCATTACATGGCTCAGGAAAGTATTTCCTGAGAAATTATTTAATTTAGAAACAAATATTTGTCTTCTGCATCTCTCCCATTCAGCTGTCACCTTCTGCATGCTAATTTTCATTACAAAAAGCTTCCGTACAATTTGTTTGACATTTTAGATAACTGTCCTCACAAGAATGAAAAGAGATAATTGAGCGGTAGCAATGAAAACTAGGATTTCATCACAGTCTGGTCAGACTCCTTGAAATCTTGTTTCTTATTTCCAGGACTTAAGAATTTTTAAGAAACTTTTTTTTATAATTATTAAAGTCAATGATATCTCTATTGTCAACTCCAGGAAGAAAATGATCTCCCCTGAGTACTAAAAGAAATCAATTTTAGCTTACCTGACCAACATAAAAAAAATTAATTCCAAGAAAATCCTAAGGCTTATTGGAAATTTTTAGTTAAGGACGGGTGAATATATTTCTTCCTCTATTAACGTATGTGAATCCCATCCTTTTTTCACATAATATGGATGTCTTAACTAACTTAAAACATTTTTAAAGTATTTTAATTGCAAATAGTCATAGGTTTTACATGAATGGATGAAGCCATGATAATCTGATAAAATAGCTTAATTATCTACTACAGTGATATATGCTAAAAAATTGTTACTGAAAGACAATCTTCACTGAAACAAAAACAGTACAGAGAGGCTCTTCGGAAAAATGACAAAAGATTTGCTAATTTTCATGATACTTTGCAAATGTTACGGCTGCAGCTGGACCCACTTGTTCAGATCTATATGCAAAAAGGAAAAAGCCTCACCCCCCCCACACACTCCCTTTCTGGCAGACACTTTAGGAAAAATATCTTTCTCAGTTGTGCTCAGACATTTTCTAACAACTGATTGAAGTGTGCAAAATACACAACCACAGACTAGATAATGCAGCAACAGTAAGTATAGAGAAAACCTTAAAATAAGATGTGTGAGTAAACAAAAGGGGCAGAAACACAGCTAAAGAACTTGATTTTCTGTGTTATTTTTCTTTTCTGCAGAAGACAATGCTGTTATTAAACTGCTCATTAGTTTTGTTACAAAAATGCTAGTTTTCAAATCATCTTAGACTTCTGTTATATCATGCTGTTTGGCAGAATTAACATGATACACAGGATGAAAATTACAAATTTGTTTGTATTAAATACTTATGGAGTACTGAGTGTTATACTAGGCAGTGACAACTGGGTGCTTCTCTTTAAAAACTAGGTAATCTTGTAAAGTAGTTAACAAAAATTATTAATAAAAAATGCCAACTTAAATTTCTTAACACTTTTAGAACTGTAATTTTTTGGTTTGCTTTTTTCTTTCTATGTTGAAAACATTTAAACATCAACTTCTAATACACATAAACATCAACTTCTAATACACGTAAGTTACTTTTAAGACAAGTAGGATACAAATATTGAAAAATTTTTGAAAACCAAGTGACCAAACATGTCTTGAGTATTAATTGTATTAAAATGATCATTAATTGTTTTGGATAACAGAGAGGCAAAACTAGTATATACCGAACAATATAATATTTACAAAAATTGAAACTCAGTTATTGTTTCTATTTCCAATATCTTAGCAATAGACTAACACAAATTTGACTTCATTTAGTTTGAGAAAATTCAAGTAAATTAGAAGTGTTATTTAGAAAAAAACCCACCTTATTTTATGATAAAAATATGAATGGTCTATAAAGGATCTTCATGCCCCTATGCCTTTAATGGAGAGCCAAGGCAAGGCGAGGCAAGAGACGAGGAGAGGAGAGGAGGGAAAAGAAAGAGAAAGGGAAAGAAGGGAAAGGGGAAAAGGAAGGGAAAGGAAAAGCGAGAAGAGAAAGAACATATTCTCTAAAATTACACAAATTTTTATTTCTGTAAGGGAAGGCTGTTTACATAAACTTCACTGGGACAGGTGCAACAGTATTCACTGGTTACAAAGAAATATGAATGGCTTTAAAAAATAATTACAAATTAAATTAAGAGAATTGTTACCTTTATGGTGTTAAAGAATTATAAAGTAAAAAGCAACTTTAAGCATTTAAAACCTCTAGGGATAGAATAAAAAAACCCCAATATATATGACATGATTTGCTTTGGTGATTCTTGGCTTCACTTTATATGTCAATTTTTATGTCATTGCAAGCTTATTAGTACACCCTCAATATTTCTCGATATTCATGATGCAACCAAAATCATCATTGAAACTTTTATTCCACTAATTCATAAACTGCTCTTATTATGTTTGTTACTTCAGTTCTGTGAATAGACCTGCAGCAAGTACTATTAAATCTTTAATGTTCATTTCAGTCTGATAAAAATACTATGCATTTATTCCAAAGATAGCTATAGAACCTACCTACTTTCCAGTTACTTTGAATTTAAATGATATAGATCTCCAAATAGCTCTACATATTTGTTTGTTTGAAATATGTTCCCAAGAGAAGTGGTAGAAATCCCATCAGTAATATCACCCACAACTACAAGATCAAATACTACAAAACTGGTCTTTAGCTGGCTGAATACTAACATAAGGGTATAGTTTGTATAGGGAAAAATTTCAAGATATTTTGGAACACATTGCTTTTTCTTGAAAGCCATTTTCTAAAATCCCCAAGACACTATTATGGAGCTTTGCAATTTTAATGTGAATATAGTCATGCAATAGATTCACTCTTTCTACAGACTGAAGGTTAGATTCTTCTCAGCAGCTTTTCTCTCTCATGTCTCCTTTTTGATGAGTTTCCCATTAAAATAAAATTAACTGCTTCCTACATAAGAAAACAGTTACAGACATGATTTTGCTATATTTCTCTACTTTCTTTATGGAGATTTTTTTTTTTTCTTTTTTTGTTCTTAATCGACTTCATGTTTGGTTTGGACTAAAACTGACTAATTAGAACTTAGTAAAATTAAACACTGTGGATTTGATTTCCAACTTGTCAATGGGGAGAAATACAAACTAAAATATTGTTCTGCTGTAGTTTTTCATAACATTCTTCAATATTTTTTATTTTAGCAGTATGCTATTTTAAGAAAATATTGGAAGTGTTATTTATGAGAGATCTGTTTTCCTGTGAAACAAATGGCATTTCCCAACAGTGACCATACAGCAGCATCTAAAATACCATATATCTTTCTCAGTGCTAGAACAGGAAATGACAATTTTGTCTCAAATACTATTGTTTATTATCAACAATATGGACATAGAAAGATAAACTGTCACAGTTTTATTATTCATTTAAGCTTCAGAGAGATATAATATCAATAACATAAGTTTTAGTATCAGAATGGAATGAAACAGTGCTTCTGTCCTTTATTTTACCCCATCTTTTCTGTTTCCTCTATCAGCTGTGCCAGAGGAATATACCCAGGATATCACTACCTTAACAGTTAATCAATTTTTTAAACTAATGGTTTTCATGTCCTTTTGTTAGAAGTTCCCCCTCCTTTTCCTTGAGCAGCTGCTGTTTTCTCTGAACCATAGCAACCAGTCAAGCAAGCAGAATAAGTAACTCCCTCAGAAAGCAACACCAACTCTGTTTCATACGTGATCTAGTGAAGAGCGCTTCATAGCAACCATTCCCATCCTCCATTACTAAGCTTATAAATATTATTTCTCATGAATGGGGAGTATTATCAAGAAGGGCAGTGATATCAGTAACCCTACCAGCTCTTCTCTGTGGTCTACATGCAAAAGTAGTTTAAAAACTCTCTCAGTGATGTTATATGTAGTTTGAATCCTAATGACATAAGAGTATTTCTTTTTGTGCTAGAAATATGCCAGCTTGGAGTAGCAAAGAGATTTTGAAAAGTCCGTATGACTGTAAAAGAGTAGCCTAGCCAGGCTCTTCTTCTTTGGTAGCTTGCAGTTGGTATTGCAGCAGCCTAACAGAAACAGGAGCACTAGGAAGTGATTGCTTATAGTTACTTAGCATGACTTGGCACCACCAAACATTTCCATACTTTTTCCACAGTCTGTTGAGGCTTACCTATCCCACCTGGAGAAGACATTGCTTTAGTTTCACACTTTCCATCAGAAGCAGGGCAAGAAGTACCAGTGAGTTTCAGATTTTCCTGTCTTGTAAGGGTGTGTTGATGTGTCAAAGTAATATAAAATTCTTAAGAATATTTTTGGAAGAAAAAGTGTATCTTCTTCCAATATATCTTTTCCTTAAGCAAGCATAAAATGTAAGAATAGTAGAGTATATTATAAATTCAGGACCAAAAGTTAAGTAAAAAAAGAATGATGATTTACATGTGCTTGTAAAATTGTTAAAATATAATTATGAATATTTTTCTTCTAGATACCATCAGTTCTTTTTGTAATACCTGAAATGATTAATGATACTGAAGAAGGCAGACATTTCTGGGATTTAGAATGAAATCAAGTAACTACTTCAACAGAACAAATATTACTCCGTTTTGTATTTTTATCCAAACTGTGATTTAAAATTTGTAAGCATAGTTATGTTTTTCATTTATATTGTTGACTGCAAATGTATGTAACTCTTCTGGGGCAAGGCTTCTATGCCTTATTATCTAACTTTGCAAATTAGGAGAATAACAAAAATGCCTATCTCTTTTAAGAGTTTTCAAGGAATTTCATCATTAAAAATTGAAATACTTTCCAATTTAAGGTAGGAGACAGCTTTGAAGCATACAATAAAATCATCCTCTCCTGAAAACATGATTATTCTATCCAATGAACATTAAGTGAATACATCAAGTTGGCAAAAATACTGCAAATTTCCTCTGGTCAAATAAATTGGTGGTTTTATACTGGGAACTTCTGGCAACATTTCATTGAGAGAGCATTAATAGTTCATCAGACTCAAGATAAGGGTTAGAACAGTTCACAAGATGTTTGAATTTGCACATTTATACTTTCCAACCTTTATTTTCTCAGGCTGAAGTCTTTTTCAATAAAATATATTTTACTTCCTATAAATACTGCATTTTAGATGTACTGTTGTATGCTGCCATTTTCAATGCCAGGGACTAATGAACCTTGGAGTAAAGTCTTTTACCAGTCTGAAATTTAAAAAAAACCCAAACACCACAACAAAACAAAAGAGAGCTACAAGGCCATCACCATGCTAATAAAAAATAAAGTTTAGGCTCCTAAGAATGACTGTTTTGCTGGTAAATTTAAATGCCGCTAAAGAGACCTGCCTGTTCTGTACAACTTTGCACAGTCTGAGGTTTCAAAACACTGTACAAGGCATAATTAATTATGACAATTGTCAGTGAGTTTAGCTTTGCTCTTCAGTCAGCTGTTTGGGAAAATGTTGTTCCACTATCTGAAGAAAAGCAAGAAAGTAGTCTCCCTCGGTTACTGCAGCTGAAAAAAATACTGTCATTCACTGAGGGTTATTGTTGCAGGAAGTTTCAGCAGAGTGCAGATATACTTTCAAAGCTACAGGGAAACTATATGACTTTTGATTTAATACATCAGAGGATAGCTGGAATGTAAGATAATAAGAATAAATAGTGCACTGAAATGTTTTATTCAGATATGAAACTATTTTTGCATTTACCTTAATTTTCAGACGAAAAAGTGGTTGTGGCTCTTCAGTTTTCCTTCAAGTTTGTGCTTTTTTTTTCACTGATGTTTGTGTCTCAAGTTTAATTAAGCTTTATGAATTTCTGTAAAGCTAAAAGACTTAGTAAAGGCTTAGATATGCTTGCCTGGCAAGAACATTGTTACTTTCAGACTAGAGCTGATTTTAATTGGATGGTGGAAAAAACAGTTTATTACAATAAGTGAATCAAATTCATGATAGAAGCTACTAAAATATTTACAGCATAAAGAAGATATAAATTATCTGGCAAGATGGAATAGCACTTGATGTGGAAGCAAGCCTCAAAATGAGAAACAAAAAAGGGAAGGAAAAAGAATTGACTAACCCTTAGAACAGATCTTATACCATCTATATTGTACTGCATTTACTCATTAAATTACACATGCCACCATGATGACATCACTTCAAGGTCCTCAATTAATCTACCCCTTTTTATGATCTTTTATACCTTTCTTTGTGGTCAAGAACCTCGTGAAGGATGAAGTGGATGCTAGGATTTATACAGCACTTAATGTAATTGGGTCCTGACCTGGTCAGGCACAACAGTTACATAAATGTATATATAAAAAACCCCCAGAATTCCTGTAGGACTCAGCATGCATTGGTTCCTAGAGCTGAGTTTTGTTGGTCTTCTGGGCACAGGAAGTGTCAGATATGTTATTGCAAACTGAGTGTGCTCTGTCAATAAATTAATATTTAACAACGAAGAGAGATTAGAAACTGAATGTTAGCTTTAGAAAAACACTCAAAAATTCCAAACTAAGCTGCTTCCCTGAAAACAATAGGCAAAGCCCAACAGAAACCAATTAACTTGATGGGTTAAATAGACATTTGCAGAAGTACTATACTTAACGTTTGAAAAAACACAGGTTTAGGAAGAGGAGTGACCTATTATAAAAGTTTAAACATACAGTTTGAAAAAACCCTCAACAGCTGAATGGTGAAGATGTAGGAAGGGGTACATTTTTCTCTCTAGATATAGAATGTAATTAGAATTCTGACAGAGAGCCAAGTCTTGATCTTTCTTGGAAAAAAAAAATGTAAAAATGTAGGTTAACGAACAAGTATAGGTTAAAGGTATGTGTAGTTGTTCTTTTCCTAAAATAGTGTGCTATAAGGAAGTGTGCAGCTCTGCGGGTGTTTCAAAAAAGCTTTTTTCTAACTTTGCAGCACCACTGTAGAAATACAAGTATGTGACAAACTTACAAAAAAAGTGTCCTCTGCATCACTCAAAACTAACAGATTTTTTCTATCTGCCAGTGAGGCATATTTAAAAACCAAACAAACAAAAATGGCTGCAGCTGTCAAATATGAGGAGAGACTGAGAGGTAGAGGTCAAAGTGTACACACACAAACATCTCCAATATAGTGCCTGAGGTGATAAAATATTTTCCTTTTTTATTATCTAAGCATCATTTTATCTCTTCACCACTGCAGTTGATACATTCATCAGCATATAAGTGACTGTGTTCCCTTTTTCTAATCAAATTTATTTTCTATCTGTTATTTTGACCTTTTGCTTATATATGTTTATAAACTTAAGATTGAGTGAATGCAGAATCAAAGATGAATTATTAAAAGTGATATGACTGCTGAATGTCTTACCTGTTGCTTTTCAAAACTTTTAGTATTTGTATTTGTAAATTTTTATTAGAACTGTGTAAGATATGATCTGGACCTTAGTGGAATGCCAGCTTCATCTCATTTTTGTCTGTGTTCAATGTAGAAGCATAATAGCTTGTATTAGAAAATGCAGACCATTATAACTTTTCAAGGTGAAATTCTGCTAATTCTTGTCTCATATTAAAGATGGGGTTTTCTCGCTTGAAATTGTCCTACAGTGCTGCCAGAAAACTGGCTTAGGTTTGTTAATAAAAGCTGATGGTACTAGCTCCTCTTTTAATACATATAATACATTTTTCTAGAGAAGTAATGCTCCACAATTTTGTGACTTCAAAGGCTGATTATTGTATATCCATTTTTATCATAAAGGTTGAAATCTTCTGCCATTCTTCCCTCCTGTCCCAATTCTGTCTTCTTCTTTGATCCCTAAAAAATCACAAGGCTTTCTAGAATGTGTCTCATGTTTAATTGTACGCTCATCAGTTGGTCCAGTCAAAACCCACCTTTGTGCAGCACAGGGCTCATTCTTACCCATTCACTGGAAGGTACAGGAATATTATTGTCTCATAGGCTTGTGCAAAATCCCATCATGTTCTGTCTCCATTGTATCAGCTAACATGGTAAACCAGGTTTCTGATCATGACTGTCTCAACAACATCCAGCTAATAGTGAGCTCACCTAATAGCAGCTGAGGAAAATATTCAAGGACACCTGAGGGCATGCTCATGGAGCTGGAAAGTCGATATGAAGAGTGCAGTCTCTGGAGCTGCGTCTTCCCCTGCTTCCACTACCCCCATGTCTCTTTTGGGAAGTTGCACTGGCAAACAAAATAGAGAGGACACAAGGGACAGCAAAATGTGTCTTAGAGGGTCCATAAACTTCCCCTGAATGCAGTATGGAAGGGTAGAAGTTGTATGCTTTATATTTGATCTTACTCCATCTTTGGAACCATGAGGTGAGGCTTTCAAATTCTTGTCTTGTATTAAAGATAAGAAAATGGTACAAGAA
Source organism: Actenoides lindsayi (assembly GCA_025331215.1). NCBI lineage: Eukaryota > Metazoa > Chordata > Aves > Coraciiformes > Alcedinidae > Actenoides > Actenoides lindsayi. The sequence continues at coordinate 66,409 of WTSP01015295.1, read as the reverse complement.
ATAAAGAATTTTTCTGCTTTTAAAAATCATCAATCCCCCTATCGGGGAGCGTTTCAGGGTCACAAAATCATTTAGTTACATGTTTGGGTTATTTTTTTCCCTGAATAGCCATAATATTAATTGATTTCAATAGACTTCGTCACCTTGGGCTCCATCTAAAGTGAAAAAAAATAAAATCAAGTATTACTTGCAAGAACAGTGGTGTTTTCTAGAACACCACTCTGAACAGAACTGGTATTAAAAGGAAAACATTACCAAAGAAGAAACAAAGTAGCATTTTCAAGGAAAGATACTACCCTAGGGATGCTGAAATTCAACTTCTAGTGCTACACTAGGCTATGTTTGGTTTTACACTCAACAAGAAGATGTAGCTGTCTGAGATACTGCAAGTATATGTACAGAAACACATGCAGCATGGAGAAGAAGCACAGGGAGCTAGAACTCCATGGTGACAGAACTGTGACATTGAATTTTGTGGAAGGACAGCTCGTATGATTGGAATGCTGCAATAGATGTGAAGCTCAAAGTTGTGTCTCAAGGATAATTTTTGTCTTCTGCATCAATAACTTGTTTTTCATAGATATTACTGTCCATAAAGAGTGAGAGATTAAGGGCCAGAGAACACACATGCCACCTCACCTTAGCTTCAGCCTTGCGCTGCATTAATCATCTAAGTGGTCAGATCTAGTCTGAAAAGCTGTTTTAAGGACAGCAGAAGGATCAGCTGTCATTATCCTGAGTCCAGTGCTTTACATCCCTACCTGAAGGGTAAGTTCTAACAAAGATTTGCTGAGAGGACACTTCGGAAAAAGTGTAAAAAAGAATGTGAAAAAATTTCCCAAAGTTCCTCTTGCAACAGCTTTTTCACTGCTGGTTTTTTTTTGTGGAAAAGTTTAAGGGAAGCTGGAACATACTGAAGAGAAGCTTCATGTAGTTGAGTTCCTCATCTCCATGTAGGAACTCTTGAAGAAGGAATTTAGAGACATGCCAAATTCTGTGGTGTAGGTTTACCTATGACTTCTTCATGCTAAGGTCCCAGCCATTCTGTTCGTCTGATTTTCACTTGTGTTCAGTCATGTTATGCTGGCTAGATATCTTCCTCTTGTGAAGACAAATTAAGAGGAGATTCTGAACAAAGAGGGAGAGCTGTGCTACTTGACAGCTGAATTTTCTGTGCTGAAATCTATGAGTGAAGGCACTCAACCCTATCCATTCTTTGTCTCTTGCCCCTCAGGAGGAGGGTAACCATCTGGAAAAAGGAGGGGGAAATTGTGCTTGCAGTGGAATATTATTTTTCTAAAAGAATATTAGATCTGTAGAGGGCTATTTTGAGACACACAGAGGAGTCTAAGCTTTAGTAAACAATCATATTTATATAAAATCTGCCTGTGAAAGTATTGCATGATATAAAAATCCCTAGAACAATAAATCTTCTTGTTCTTCATGATGGGGATAGATTCTAAGGTCATCAACTATAAGTATCAGACGAGTCTCACATGAATGCTTTGGCCCAGAGCTGCACTGGTAATAAACAGGATTTTTATTACATTTCTAAGTGCTCCATGACATGTGTTAAATTACTGTAGGCTTCACAAACTGCAGCTCAGAAGTGTTTTACAATTGGATAGTTCAAATTTGTTCCCTTTGCTCCATTTCAACAGAGTTCCTCAGCTTCTCTTGCAGAAGAAAAAATGCTTTTTCTTTTTTTTTATTCACTGTCTGATCAGATCTGTTCAACTTTTACATAATTATGGTAAAGGAACTTAAGAACTTTACATGTTGTCATAAAGTGAAATACTTCCTCAGTTGTGTACTTTAACTGTGATGGACCCTTCCATTTTATATGTTTGTCATCATTAATCAAAGTTTGCATCTAAAGTGCAGGACCTAAAAACTCTTCTCATCTTGTGATAAAATCTCAGCTTTCTATCAGTCAGGCTGATGATGTGCACTCACCTTCTCCCAGCTGTTCTGTCTAGGCTACATCAGGGCTAAGTGTATCAAGCAGCACATCTGCACCTACAATATACCCCTGTCCTAAATGAGTTCTCAGTTCAATAGAAACAGCAATAAATTTGGAGATGCTAATGCCAAGATCTTTATTATTTTTCTTTTTAATTTAGATTAAGCTTTTGTTGAAATCACTGAATCTATCTTTCACAGGGTCTCATTATCTGGAGTATGCTTCAGAGCCTAGAGAATCGATGCACGGATTTGAATCAATGTTGGGTCAGATTGTTAACTCCATTTCTGTGTTCCAGCATGTTCTGTCCATTGCAAAAATCACAACTGAAACAGTTATTATGATTCATGGTGAATCAGAGCTTCCATCTCACAGTCAAGCCTCTCAAGGAAAAGACACACAACAATAAAGTATTGTGGACAAAATCAGTTATGGCATTTTTGTTTTATCACTACAGGCAAAACTAGGGACATATTCAAGTCTCTGCTTTTAACAAAACAATTGTCTGAGTTTCCTCAGCAGAGCTGATTGCCTAGTCCTCAGTTTTTGCTTCCATTTTCGTCAGTACTTAGAAAGAATAGCTATTAAAAAAAAAAAAAAAAAAAAAAGAAAAAAAAAAAAAAAAGTAAAATAAATTCCTGAATTTTTTTCCTTTTAAAACAAGCTCCTAAAGGGTAAAGCAGTAATATTACAGGGTGATTATTTTGCAGGTGGATATTCAACCATCAAAGACAGAAGAAACTTAAAATGCAAACTGTATCCAGTCAGTGACAATCCTTGCAATTGAAATAATGAGAAATCTTCAAAAAAATTTCTTTTCCTTCATTTATTTGAGGCAGTCATCTACCTCCACACCCTTGGAGAAAGAATCCCAGAACATAATCTGACCTTGAGGTAGGTGGTGTCTTATTCTGGTTAAACTATTCTTGAGACAGAGAAATGAATATGGACTTTACTAGTTTTATCTTTTAAGAATTTTTAAAACAATTATAGAGGACACAACCTCTATAATTTTTATTCAGAATAGTAACTCAATAATTAGAGGTTTACAGTTTAGGCAAATTAGAATAAAAAAGCCTTAGCAAATTGTTAGTGAAGTATCTCTGTACTAAAGGGAATCATTTATACTTAGTGCTTGTTTAAAAGGGAGAAAGCTTGGAAAATTATTGAAAAATAACTAAGGGGAGAATTTAAAGTAAAATAGCTCTCTTTACTAGCTGTTCTGATCTTTCTTTCTTTTTTTTTTTTTTTCATCCTGGAAGCATGTTTTTAAGCTTAGCTGGCATCACAGTAGACCAGTTAATTCAGTGTTATTTATATCAGAAAATCTGTAATGTTAATTTTAATTTAATTCTGACAGTAGAGCAAAAGTGTTTTTGGGGGTTATTTTTAGCTATCAGTCGAAAACTTTTCTAGGTGAAAAGCATAAAATGCTATCATGTAATTTATCTTATATTTATCTTAGCTGCTTCTTTTAATTTTTTTAAATTTTATACTTCTTTAGTAATTTAATGCATTAGAGCTAAACTATTTGTTAGAATTAGATACATTTGATTACCTTATTTGTTTACATATTTTTTTCAGGAACAAAAGAGCAGGAAACTTTTATATGATCACCATTCCATGCTCTTTTTCTTAGCATTTAAGTTTTTATTTAAATTAGAGCTTAATTTACAAAGCTGCCATAGTTTTTTCCATGAGAATCACAATAATTTCAAGGATGATTCTATGATAGTGTCCTTGGGCGAATTTATATTTCTTTCCACAAAGACATCTCTTCCATATATTGGCCATTTGACAGATGGTTTAGCTTCCACAGCAGTCTTCCCTTTTAGCTATATTTTGGTCATGGCTCATGTTGTCTCAGCTATTTGTTTCCTTTAAAGAGTTCAATATCTCTTTACATTTATTCTGAGAAGCAGTGATTATGCCTACAAGCTTCAAAGAGATTTAACTCAACTATTAGCACAAGGGGGCTTCATAACTACAGAATTATGTTTCATTAGTCCTATCCATCAAAACATGATTGTTGGCATCATGGGTAAGTTAGGACACTCAACGTATCAAGTTCTAAGGTCATGCAAATAGATTCTACTCTTGGAGCTTGTCAAGTGCATCCAGCTGGAACAACCAAGGGTCAGGGACAATACTATATCTATTACATGTTGGAAAGAAATATCTATTGTTGTGTGGAGAAGGAGCATATATTTGGGAAAACAGAACATATATTTTTGTAAAGAAAGAGAAGCAAATTGCAAAAAAGTCCAAACATGATGGATTTTTACCCAAGGTAAAAGTGTTCCTCTGTTATAGTCCAAAAGACTGGTATAGGAGGCATTGTGTTATTTGCAATAAAATTCAGTCCCATATTCTGACTAAACAGCTTTTTTTTTTTTTCCCCTTGTAATGATCAAAATCTTTTGTATTGTATATGTTCTATGATAGTTTTGTAAGCCTGAGACAGATGAATCTAGTGACCTGTATGGGACAACTTATTTTAATTTAAAAAATATGATCAAAGTCATACAATAATTCTGACAGCTTTTAATTATTAATGTTTAAAAAAATCAGAGTCCACCTGTAACTAAATGCAAAGAGTATTAATGAGATATTTCAAGCAGCAAGTGTACACACTGGACTAAATTTTCAAAAGTAGGCCATAAATTGGTCTCTTGTATCCTTTTATATGTAATTTTAACTCATAAACAACCTTCACAGGTACTCTGGAGTATTAAGTGTGAATTGAATCAAAATGGAATTGTATTCCTTTTACTGAAGAGGCTTAGGAAGAGGTTTTGCTATATAATTTTTGGTAATCACACACACTCATGGGCCTTCCAAACAAGTAAGAGCATTCCTTGCTGCCTGCCACGAGCAAACAGCTTATGACTAGTAGATGCACCATATCACTCATTAGACCTTAAAGAAAGGTGGAATCCATATTTGCAGGATATTTTTGGTGAATTTGTTTTGAATCTGATACTTGATATGAACACTTTTTAGTTGTAACAACACAGAAATGACTGATAGGTGCTTGTTTATAGTCCTCACTGTACAAGTACAGTGATTTTTAATCTGTTCTACGCAGTCAGTAAATCCTCCACAAAAGGAGACATTTTTGTAACACCAGATATGCAACAGAAAGAATAACTGTAGAAACTGCTCTAAAACTCCAACGATCAATTCCGAGTTATTGCAAATATTGACAATTTTATCATTGTTCTCCAAATCAGCACCACATAGAAATAAAAATATATAAATAAATATTTAACATCCAAAAGCTGTTACTCCAAAATGTATTGTTCAGTTTGGTACTGTGTCTGAGTTTACCGATACCATGATAAATTTCTGGTTTCCTTCATCTTAATTGCTAGAACTGTTTTCTTTTTTAATGGAGACCTGTTGGACAGCCTCTTAAATGTCAACTTTAAGAGCTACACCATGATGATGTGACTAGAGTTTTGCCCTCATTTTCTTCCACTAAATGCTCAAAGTTAAATTTCAAACTAAAGATATCTTTTTAATTGTTTTCACATGTTGATGATGATTCATCTCATCAGTAGGACTTTAGCAAAAACTTGTAGCTTTCATTCTAATAAACAACACAATTTTAAGGTTACTAAATATCACTCCTCAGATGGTAACTCATGTTTTAGTTCTTAGGGCCCGCTAAGGCACTTGTTGCCTGCCGGTCATAAACCAGAGCGAGATTTTGCTCGTAGTCTTGGGAACAGAATTAAGACTCAAAATGGTGTCAAACGTCAAGAGACTTTATTTGCCTAACAAAAACTTCACAAAGCAAAGAGAAAGAGAGAAAAGAAAGAAAGGAAGAAAGGGATCAGTTGCAATAGCTACCGCCATGGATCTGAGGCGTCCCATCAGTCCGATTTGCTTCCGGGTACGGTGGGAGAACGTTCCGTCCAATGTTGGTTGCTCCTGTTCTTTTATCAGGAACTGTTCTGCTTAACCACACCCACCACCTGGTGGTGGCACGCATGCCCAACACCGTCTCTGAGGGGTCTTAGGTGCTCTTCAGGGGTCTCCAGACCCCTTGGTCTTCCAAGCCCTGGGTCTGACTGCATGCATAGGAATGAGGTTGCAGTTTTTGGAGTTAATCCTGCATTTGGAATGGGAACTTCTAACTTGCAGTCCAACCATCATCCAGTTTGTGGTTTGAAGTCTGTCCACACTGATACAGCAATGTTGCTCTGTCACCATCTCTGACAAACCGTCGTCCAGTTTGTGGCTTGAAGACTGTTCACACCAATACAGCAATGTTGAGACATACACTACACTGCCTCTGTCACCATCTCTGACAGCACTGTAGTCTTGTAATAGTTAGTGACACCTATGCAAGTAAACAAGAATTGTTCCCAGTGGAAACAAACCTCTATTTGTACAGGAATTGCCGATTCTTCTAAATGTAGCCAACACAGAGACAAAACCTAGGATTTCTTTTTCTCTGCTCAGGATCAAAGACTGACATACAAAATCTTAGTTCCAAATATCAGTGCAGGAATTTCAGGAGTCTTTTTCAGAAAGTCTATGTCATTGCATAATAACAAAAATCAAATTTGGCCTCTTTGGCATACTACCTCAAATATTAAATAAATTCAAGCACTGTTATATGAAAATCTGGGATAATAAATTTGGACGATCCCCTGTTAAAGATCTAACGAATAACTAAATATATTTATGAAATATTAGTGATAGAGGAGTCTTTGATGGTTTGTATATTCTGATCTCTTTGAATTTGAATATTGTAAGTTTTCGTGTTAAGTCTTGTTCCTGAAATGGAACAAAATTATTCTCAGATGCCTGTCAGACTGTCTTCCCATAGGATGGTTGTGAGTAGATTTTCTGAGGAAACATGGTAATTATGCTGTATTTACTCTTTTAACTGCTTATGATGATATTGGTGGGTGAGTGTGAGGGGAATGTCTCCACGGATATCCTGCATTTTTTCTTATATATACAGCTTGTTGCTGTAGCAAGACATCTCCCTTTTATAAAAGGACCTTAAAGTTATAATCTGCAAGTCAACATTAAATATCTGTAGTTCTCAGTAACTAAATTGGTTAAGGAAGTTGGTGCCCCTTCACGTGACTGCTGAGGGCATATGCTGCACCATGATACACTGTTTATCTCCATGCATAGTTGTTCATATAGAGCTTTTTAGTAGAATTTGCTTCTCTGGATGAATTCAACAGTTATTTTGTGTTATGTATTACAGAACCTATTGTTGCTTAACACAGAACAAAATCTGAAAGGAAGAAGATGTCTGTGTTCTTGCAATGGTTCACAGTCCTGTTGGGATGATGAGGTAATTAGCCCAGCTAGATTATTTTAATTTGCCAGACAAAGCAAACTTTCCTCTTCCAAAATCAACAAAAAAATAAGCACCTTTAAAAAAGCATTAATCTGCTATCTTTTGGGGCTTCTCTTTCTCCCCTGGTCACAGTGTTAGGACCTTTTTGCCAAATTTATCTGGTGCAAGAAAGATCCTGGGAAGTCAGACACTCACTCTGCTCCAAGCCTGAAGTAGAAGAGCATCCATTCAATAGGACCCCTGAATTCTGCTCTGACTCTCTATACCCCTGGGGTTTCACTCCACTATGTGTCTCTCCTCTTTTTCACTGAATATTGAGTTTTCTCATTTCATTGAACTTCAATGAGCTTTTCATATTCCTTCTACTAAATGATCCCCTATTACATGTTCCTGTTCTCTTAGGTCCCAGGATAAGTAAAAGAAACTAAAATAGAACCATGCTTTTCCAAAAAGACTGCACCAATATTATTGGTGAATTAAGTATACTATTTTATGTATTAATGTTACTTCCATTAATTAAAATGGTAACACATGTTTCCTTAGAAAGTCTGCAATCTGTGCATTTTTTTCCCCTAAATTTGAAGTTAAATTAAATCGAAACAAGAAAACAGATTAACAGCTGCCTGTAATAATAGGTTTTTAAGTGTTTTACTAGACACATCAACAGTTTTTGGTATACAGATAGGGAAATAGGACATATGGCAATGGTGAAGAGCAATTATGACATTTTTTTAACATGCTGATAACACATACATGTAATCACAGTCACTTTAAAGCTTCTTTTATTTGAAACTCTTCATATTCAAGTTGTTTTTCTACAATTACATCCTAGGAATGATGCAATATATAACCATGTGAAGTGTGACTACTATTGTACCTCTTAAATGTCTATCAGAGGCAATGCTTTCATAATATAAATTACCTCAGGGTTGAAAGCATATTTTGCAATGACTCCGTCTATCTGTCAAAATCTTTATTGCTACACATAAAAAAATAATGGAATTATATTTGCAAGGCCATGGCACTTATGTAGCCTTTGTAGTGTGTTCATTAAATTTTCTGCATCAAATATTCATTTTAGTGTCAGTTCTTACCTCATTTTCTACCAATGCAGAAAATTAGCCTTAAAGCTAATCTTGTTTTATCTTCAGTCTTCCCTTATATTTTAGATTTCTGTAAACCTTGACTATGGCAGGAAAGTATTATGTGTGTTTCAGATTCATGTGTACTTGCCAGTAGTCTCACTAGACTGCGCATTTTTTCCTGTGGTTATGGCTGTAATGATTCATCTTTCTTGCTGCCAGATAAAAGCTTGATCACAGTTCAGAAAAGATGGGTGAAAGAGTGGTGGGCTGAGTAGCCTGGACATGAATTGTGATCACTGTTGACTCTGGGAAAACTAGATTGAATGTAAGCAGAAAACAAACATGTCCTTGACAGTATGACACAGAGTGAAGGCATATCATATTAACCAAGCTGATTCATTTAAAATGTAATAAGCGGTGTCATATGTTTCCTGGGCGGTACTCCCTTCTAAAAGCCTTTTTCTGCATTGTGATCACAAGAGGAATGAAGAAGAAACTATTCTTCTTTATAAATTTATACATGTATCTCTTTTAAAGAGATAAAATGAGTATGAAATAAATTGCTGTTATTTCAATGATAATCTGTAATTATGATCAATTTCAGCAGTGATAATTTCCCATTACAACTGATAAACCTTAGGCAGAGGTCCCTGCAAACAAATGAGCTTCTATTCTGATTTAAAGAGCTGAAAATTCAAATACACAAGACAGATAAATGATACCTTTTTTGCTTACACAAATTTTTTTAATATCCTAGAGATTCGTGTAGATTAATGAATTGGTGTCAAAGAAGCTTCTTCATTTGTTTTATATCAGCCTGTGATCTGGGCCCATGTATAACTAATCTTATTTGATAGAATTTCAAGAAGGCCAGTTGGTTTGGTAAATATTAGCAAATGTTCTAAGAAATTCTTTTTCCAACAAGCTATAAAATCTCTTCTATTTCATACTGTGAACCTGTGAGGAAGAAAAGTCTCATTTTCCAGGGTACCAGTTCTCTTGCTATTACACAGTTACAGAGCTGCTTCAGCAGAACACTCCATTCCACTTCAGAATGGAAAACTATGTGTGAAGCTAAGGAGGGGAGGTAGCACTTTCTTTTAATCCAAGCATTTTTGGTGAAAAGTAGAGAAAGAACAATAATTTTATACATAAAAGGTTTCTATATAATACTAAAACTAAGAGTAGAAAAACACACAAAAAACCCCACATCAGAAATAAAATATAGTCTGAAGAAAGATCATAGCATGTAAAGAATAGTGTTATCAAAAATACAACTGGAAGGGTATTTCAGGTGTTCTGACAATTTTACATACATCTTGTGCCTTTAAAAATTTGTAAATCTTTTCAAAATTAACTTTCTGTAAAGTGTTTGCAGATAGGAGAACACAAAAGTAACTCAATAGATCACAAAGTCATTGTAAAATAAATTAGTTTTAATATTCTGCAGTGTAATGCATTAGTGAGTTCTTTAGTAAGTGTTTTACTACTGCTATTGTTCAGAATAGTAGGAAGCAAGTAGTTATGTTCTCTGGGCAGGAAAAAGAAGGTAAACAGATCACTTCTTTTTTTAGTAGTATTAAAGGGTCATTGGAGAAAAATATTCCACTAAATTGTATAATATTAAATTACTGTATTTAACTGAATCATGAGTCATTTGGCATATAGAATATTTGTGTTTACTGTAACAAAGTAGACTAACCAAGATTATGTTTATCTGTGAAAGTCTATATATAGAATTCATTCATAAAAAATCATGGTCATCATGGTGTCCTGTAACTGCAAAAAAATAGTCTTGTTACACCCTTATTTAAGGAAGGTAAGGAGAAAGTCCACAAACAGGAGTACGGCAGAAGTTAAAGCATTTCTATCACTGGTTGAAAACAAAATATCTAGTAAGTATTAAAAAGCAAGTTGATTGTTTGGTTTCTGAATGACAACATAGGCTATTTTCAGTAACAGCAAGAGGGGCCTGGATTCAATATCTCTGAAAGTTGTCTTTTCCCAATAAGCAATGTAAAAATTCTCAGCTAATAAGAAGGCCCTTGGCTGATTTTGTTACGTTCATTCTGGCAATAAAATACAAAACAATTCTTAATATTTCATAAGGAAAACATATATAAATCAAATGCTTTGTAGTTTTCCCTGTGTATCTCTGGTATTTGTAAGCCTAAGTCAATATTTCTGCTGTTTGGAGCAAGTAATAATTAAATAAACAAATAATACACAGTATGAAAGTCTGTTCCAGCTATGAAGATGGAATTACCTGTGCAACTTCAGGAATACGTAATGAAGCTCCTTTTTCCCCATATTATTCTGTATATATTGCTGAAAATATTTTTTATGAATTCCTAGGACATCTGGATGGATTTTGTCTTTGCTCCCTCTAAATTTTCTACTCCAGATGACTATATTTATAATCTTAATAGCATGCAGAACAGCTATTAGTTATGTCATATAGATGTATATCTTTGTTTATAATTAATAAGCATGGTAATTTGCAATTCAAATATGTTCTTAGGGTTTGCTTACATTTTAAGTGCTGTATACATCACAGATAGAGGTGGTTAGAATCTATTCTAGGAAGATAGCAAAGGAGGAAACAAATGCAAGTGTAGGGATAGAATGTATGAAACTATGTCATGTAACACTTGAATACTCAGTGAAGAGCTTTAAATGGCTTTGCTGGAGGAATACTGGATTATTGACAGCTGAGTGAAAGACTTGGCCATTTATAATGACAGGTTTGAACAATAATAGCTAATGAAATAATTGCTGATGATATAAAAAGCAGGCAGATTGTCTTTGGGGGTAAAACCTATAATCGGCTGCACATCTTAATGACTCAGATAACCAAGAAAGGAGAATACTTTCAAAGATTATGGGAATCCTGTGACACAACCTCTCCGAAGCTACTAATGCCTGCAGATCTTGTAATTTTTACAGATAGTATGGAGAAAAATGAAGCTATTACTTCCTAGGATTCAGTTGCAGAAAGTAACGAAGTCAAGTCTATGACAGTTTAAAACATTTTGCAGGCAAAAATGGTTAAATCTGTCTTAAATATATCAATTAAAAAATAGGTGTTGGTGATTGAGACTGAAGTGACCCTAAACCAAACATGAGATAATTACATTGGAATAAATTTATCAGAGAGCTGCATGAGAAACGTTCTACTTTTATCAGAATGCTCATCGTGGAAAACGTTCAGTGACTGTATAGTTGAATGTCAGACATGGTTTCATAATGTATATGGTTCAAGAGCAAAAGTGTAAAAAAATAGGGAATAGAGAAAATATACAACTTTCTGCAAAATATAAGTACTATCCCTTGAGAACAATACTGGAGATTTGTAGATTCATAAATTTGCAAATGACAATATAGGGACCCCTGAGAATGCTATAGTCTTCTAAACTCTGATGTGGCCCTAGCTTCATCAAGAATTAGCACTTAGATATAGATCTCCATCTTGTTAATAAAACAGTGTTTGGAATCCAGTTATTCCAGCTTGGTTTCCTCACAGTCTTAATAACATATGCATTCATACAAGGATATTTTAGGCATCATTTTTCATTCACTGATAGATAAAATTTCTACACTCCATCTACTAAAAGTCATAAGAAATCCTAATTGCAAAGAATATTTCCCATAGCTATATGCCATAACTCTTATTTTTCCAATAATGGCCTCCATCTCTCTAGGAAATGTTTCTGGGTTCACAGATTAACGATCATTGAAAATCACTGACCAGTAATAGAAGGTATTCCTGAATCCATTGCTCAATGTTTGTCTTAGAAAAGTGTAATGATCAGATAATTTTAAGTACACTGTAATATACTTTTTTGTCAAAAAAAAAAAATTAGATATTTTCATATCAATGTAATGACTTTATGGCTAAACCACCGTATCATATTTACTTTCTGAACAATTGTTGTCTAACTCCTAGGCACAGAAACATAGCCCACCACCACTTTTTTTTTCAGAAACCATTTCTCTTCCAAAGCACCCAAACCTGAGAAAAGCAACAAACTCTTAATCTTTGCATTTTCTTGTAGGTTTTTGTTATCTCCACGCCAAAACTTCATTTCCAAGTAGCTATTCAGCGATTGATTGGAAGGAACAGTTGGCTATCTCTATTGCCTTTGCATGGCAGTACTCAAGACACTCAAGCTTCTTGACTTTATGGACAGACCTAGACTGTGAGCTACTAGCTGTGTGTTGGGAGTTTCCCCACCTTGAGAAACAGATAACTGGATCCATTCTACAGGGAGAGTTTGAGCTGATCAGTAAGTAGTTTGAACAACTGTGGACATTTGGTTAAAGTCCCAGCATGTTGGTTCAGACACAGGCATAATGTACAGGCAGATTCCATCATAAAAAGCAGTCAGTATCCTACTTTACATCTGGCTGTAGCCTTAAGCTCCATCTTGTCATTTATGAAATCTCTCAAATACAAAGTTCCCATTCTGAATGACATCTCTTTCTTTCCTGCCTATGGAAAAAAACATGACAATGCTGAAGGAAAACATCTTACATTACCACGTGCAGTTCTATCTCATCATGAACAATTCCTAAAAAAGGGCTCATAGAACAAGGTCTGTAGGAGGACCTACAGTCAGACAAGTATTCTGAACCAGTGTTTAAGGAGGGATTTAAGATTACAGCATGTATACAGCAGGGGATTGCTATTTTATCTGGAACATAATCATATGCTCATATCTTCATTTTGTTGAGAACATGGTATCAGTAAAATCCAGGAACATCTGGTTTTCTGCAATCTGCATATCCTCAGCTATCTGAAGTATTGATTTCAATGAGAAGTGACAACAGTGCTCACTTTAGGGCACTCACTGTACTGAAGGAGGATTTCTTCAGGACTGTGCATAGAAATCATACACACCAGGTTATCACTGTTTTATCTACTGTCAATAACATTATCACATGTGCTATCAGATGGAGGTGGTTCAGAATGGATAAAATTAATTAATGAATTCATTATTCATTGATTTGGTACTTACCTTTTGCCAGAATATTTGATGTTTCCAAAGCTTTGATCAGAAGTTGACCAGAAAGTTATCTAACACTACACATTTGTGCATCAGCACTGAGATATTTTCCGAGTGTAGCTAATGAGAGCTGCCTGGGAATACAGCTGCTAATCTTGTAAGCACATGGACCAACAAACACAACATAGTGCCTGCTTCTGTATCTCCAGCTCAAAGTCTTGATAATTAATTCTGAAACTGAACACAATCATATGATTCCGGTATGTCAGAGACTGATTCTTTCTCTCAACACACTATGACTGTCAGGATTAAAAGGAATTCTTTAAGTTCCTGTAGATGAACAGGAAACAAGGGTACAAATGTAATTTAAATATTTGGCACATGCAAACTAAAACCTTAATCTTTACTTTCCCTTCCAAACCAGATTGCTTCAAACTAACATATGACATTCTTTATATGTCATAAGTTGCTATTAGTTTGGAAATTTATTTTCCCCTCTTACTTTTAGTGAAATATCTGCAGTCAAATTCTCATTTTGTATCAAAATTCTTAAAAATAATGGAAGATAAATAAATATATTTTAGTTAGATTTTATCAGATGTCTCTGGTTTCAGATTTCATTCCCTAGACTTGTTTGTAGACTATACTTTTAAAACCAAAACTAAACACAGTGTTAAAGGAACCACAGAGTAGTTTGAAATTCTGCATTTAAAAAGAGTATTTTCATTGTAATCTTACAACTTTGAATTGGGTATCAAATATTTTGTGGATTTTAGGGAACAGTTCAGTTTCTCATTTTTTGTGAAGAGAGAAAAAGAGTAAAATGTAGATGGATGCTGTGATCATTACTTGTTGTGAGAAATTTTTTTTCCTGACAGAAAAATATTATAAATATTAATATTTGAGAAAATTGTTATTCATGGCAGACATTGCCACCATGCTTTCACATGCTTCATTTTCGTATGTTAGGTGAGTCAAACAAATATAACTTCTAAAACTTGTTTCAAGTTTGACAGGGTCTTTCTGTTCTGTGATGTGGTATCTTTGGAAAAACTTCCAATCTGTTCTGTTTTTCCTATCTCAGTTCATTTAAGTTCAGTTTCTTGAATTATGTAAAATTATGTGTCAACTTGTCCTTCATGCTAGGTGTTCTAATCAGCATAAATGTATTTATGGGCCATAAACTTCTTCAGTGAAGAATATTATTCAAGAAGTAATGCAGAAGAAAATAAATTATTGTATACCTCAGCTTTATTAACTTTTCAACTTTTGAGTGTTTATTGATTAAGATGTCATACTTACAGTCCTGAGGGAAAATCCTTCTTTTCATATTCTCAGCTTTCTCAATTTTTCCATATTGTTTTGGTTAGGACTTAAATATAGGAAATCACTTTAAATTTGTGAGTAGTCTCTTTTCAAATAGATTATTCACGTGCCTAAAATTCAGCAACGTAAAAGATTTCAGGCTTTAACTGTAATGATCTAGGGATGCTGGGCATGGAAATGGAGAAACAGTTTAATTTCAAATTCCCTACAACAGGAACTGGGGCTTGACCAGAGTCACACTATATGAGACCAGCAAACGCAGCATCAGTTCTTCTGAACACTCTGTTACCAACATCACATTCACAGGTGTATATAACAGTTAGGAAAACAGTAAAAGAAGGTGTGAAATAACTAAATACATCTTATATAGGCAAGTGTGTGGGACCTCGGCAGGACCTCAGGTTTCAAGCAATACTCTGACCTTGAAAGGATTACAGTATTCCCATGAGAGAGCAAGGAGAAACAGAGAGACAGGCAATATAAGCAAGTTTGAGGAAGCGTAATCACAGAGCAAAGTGTATGTGCTATCTCGCGGGTAGAAGATAAGTTCTGTAAATACCAACCAATAATAAGTGAGAAAACCAGCTTTGGTTCAATGAAGCAAAGACACATCTGTACAATTTTGAGCAAGGATGGGTATAAATATAGTGGTATAGAGCAATAAAGTGGCCTTTTTGTGCCTTTTGTGCCTTTAGGGCTTTTCTGCACACACAACATGTAATGTCATTTGTCTGTCTTAACAGCGACAGCCAGGTAATCCTGGGAATTTTTTTCTGTTAGTGTTTTTCTTTCTTTGTCATTATTTACTAGAGATCTTGCAGTGATTTGGTAGAAATTTGATAAGGAACCTAAAAGTCTTTACTTCAAAGCAAAAGAATGATCAAATTTGTGATGCAGCTACTATGTGACTGATGTAGCATAATTAATTTCCAGTGTATATTAACAATTCACACCTGTGACCAAATTGGCCATTAAGATTTATATAATGTAAGTAGGGAAGGTGCTGCAGCCATTTATGACACCTCTGACATGTCCTGTCTTCCATTTTGTTTCATATTCTATTCAAAACAGAGTTATCAGACCATCTGACACTAGTATCCACATAATATCTCTCTCTCCGTATTCAACTAAATATACAAAAATGTACACATATTTGTGTGTGAATGTGTACATATATATTCTTATAGAGACATACACTGGAGGATACAAGAAGCCACTTAACTTTCAATTAAATAAAGGGCATTAGAACTGGCCCAGTGTTTAGAGACTTTCTAATTCACACCATTTGGTAAAAATCAGAAGCCATTATGAGCACAGTGGAAGCACACTAAGTTTACAGATATTTTTTTTTTTCTTCTTTTCTCCCCCCCCCCCCCTTTTCTGACATTTTTTTTTTTTTTTCCCACTTTAATTGACATTTTCTAATCTGAAGAAAGAGAACTGTCTTTAGAGAACATTAAATCTATCTGAAGCACATTCTCATGGTCAAAACCTAAAAATATATTTACTGTTTTTAACTGAGCTACAAAATCCAACATGTGAGCTTTGTTATGGGTCTTACTAGAAAGTCTTGCTTCATTTTAGGCTGATATTCTGACCAAAAAATGTTGTGAGCAGATTATATTTATTGCTAGTGAAATGACAGATTCAAATACTTTATTGAAAATTTTCCTATCAGAATACAGAAAAGATAAATTTTAAAAGTGTAGTAATTACACATCTTTAAGAAAACATTATCTGAACAACACTTTTAAGAGTGTGGGGTAAAGAAAACTTAGTCACACTTGAAATATGATGATCCCCTTTGTCTTTCTTTTTCCCATTTTATACTCACAAAGTCAATATTATACATCTTTGTAGCAAAAGAAAATGCCCACTTACCATATATTTTTGATTCAGGATCCATATATCCAGCTTATGTTCATGCTGTCATATAAATAAATATAGAACTACAACACATTTGCTTTTCATTGTCACTTGAGTATCCTTTTCACTAGAAAGCTAATCCAGGTTTACAAAGAAACTCTAATTTTGGTTAGACTGGGCTAACATTAGCATACCAGTAAATACCATGTGAAATGTACTTGCATGTTTTTTCTTAGCTTTCAGAATTTACTGCTATGGTTTCTATTATTTCCAGATGACAGGACATGGTGCTGAAAAGCATGGGAGAATATGGTTAAATTAATGAGCTTCCTGCAAACTAAATCATTCTGAATCATTGAACGTGGCTTCTGTATTATCACATTGTTTCTTAAAAGCAAAAAGACAAAATACAGTGCTGGAATTTCCTTTAACAGATTATCTGATGAACTGGTTCCTGCAGAGGTGAAGAAATGTCATATATTCTTATGCGTGATGTACTGCCTTCTCCAGAAGAACTTTGTGACAAAGTCACAGGCAGTGAATTTATCTTCCCACTGGATATGTTACCATTATCACAATGCATATGTATAGAGATTCTATCTAGATTGAATGTTATTGTTCAGCTTTCTTCATTTAAAAGAGCTCAGATATTCTTCAGTACATTAAAGCTCAAAATCAGAATACCTTTAGACAGAGAAGTTTATTTTCTGCACACAGGAAATTAAGACTGACTGTTATTAATTTTCAGAAAGTAAAAGACATACTGGAGTTTGTTAATTACTAGATCTTAAAAGTGTACCCACACTAAGTGGTAGCCTGTAACACATCTATAAAAAAGAAGTCTTTAAAGTACATTTTTAATTATTTGAATGCTTCTTGAGAAATCTCTCTCTCCTAATTGTGATAGCTGAGTGGGTCTCTTCTGTTAGATTTGGCATACAAATCTGATTTTTTAAAGAAATGCAAATGTTCCTATAATTTTTTTGCATTCTCATATTACTGCAGATGCTAAAAGCTATAAATGTTCTAATATCATTAAAAGGTGTTTTGACAAATATAGAAATGCCAGGAAAAATGCATGCTGTGCCTATGGGAACATTCTGTCTATACCTGGATTGATTGAGAAAACGGAATTTACTTCAGTGTTGCTCTTTGTTGCTTTACTATGTTCTTCTGTCTTCAATTTTTGTATGGACATTTTTTCCTATGTGAGCTTTTGTAGCCAGGTTGCTCTATTTGGTGCTTGCAGGTGTGTACACAAAATCCCAAATATACAGCCAAATCACAAGCAAATAATGTAGGCATCATCTGCTGGAACTAGCCGCAGGGTGCCTCCTTATCATCACTCTCCCTGTGCATATGGTTTATACAGAAGGAACAAAGTATACTTCAGAGCTGGCAGGAAGGAGCTGTTGATAATACTCCTGTGAGAGAGTGGAGCATATGGTGATCCTGTCATGCATTCCTGCATCTCAGCTGGATTCTCACGTAGGAAAGCAGTATGTATTCGCCTCTTAGCTGCTGAAGGTGGCTGCAGCTCTTCTGGATAGACAGAATCATGAAATTGTAGGGAAGTAACCCCAAGACATCATTCAGCCCATTGATTTGTCCAAGGCAGAATTATACAGGCCAGTGATGACAGATATTTGTCGAGATTGAAGACACTGTTGATGAAATTGTGAAGATAAATTCAATTTGAATGCTTTAGTATTCATATCTGTCTAAATCACCTTTACATTAAATCCTTTTCTACTTAAAATGAACACAAGGTACTGTCAACTCTGCTGCATCCTACAGCAATCTTCCATATATTTCCAACATATTTCTTCCATATATTTCCAACAGCTATTTGGTGTTAACTGCCACAGTTGTGATTCTGTGATGTTTCCCACTTGTATTAATACATTTTACTTGTAATTTATTTGTCTTTCAGATTGCACCTTTAATTTGTCTTGATAGTTTTGAGTTCTAGGTGTATCATCAGCTATACTGGCAGTCTTCACACCCACATCCTACCTATACATTTAATAAACTTATACCACATAATAAATGAGACCATTGACTTGGGACAAACCTCAGCAGAATTTCACTAATTAAATGTTTTTGTTTTGGCACAGGACTCCTTACAACTGCTTTCAGAATGGGATATAGTTAGCTTTTTATTTTTCTTATGATATTTTCACTGAGACCATACTTTGTTTTAGAAGATGATATTAGCAGTGGTGAAAACTTGCTGAAATCAAGCTAACATAGAATCATAGAATGGTAAAGTTTGGAAGGGACCTCTGGAGATCAAGTCCAACCACCCTGCCAGAGCAGGATCACCCAGGGCAAGCCATACAGGAACAGGTCCAGGCAGGTTTTGACAGTTTCCAGAGAAGGAGAGTCCACAACCTCTCTGGGCAGCCTGTTCCAGGGATCTGTTACCCTCACAGTAAAGAAGTTTTTCATTATGTCGAGGAGGAACTTCCTGTGTTCCACTTTGTGACCATTACCTCTCCTCCTATCATAGGGCACCACTGAAAAGGGACTAGCCCCTTCTACTTGACAACCACCTTCACATTTTTGTAAACACTAACAAGATCCCCCCTCAGTCTTCTCCAGGCTAAACAGCCTCAGGGCTCTCAGCCTTTCCTCAGAAGAGAGATGTTCAAGTCCCTTAATAGTCCTCATAACCCTCCGCTGAAATCTTGCTAGTATTTCCCTGTCCCTGTTGAACTGGGGAAAACAGAACTGGAAACAATACTCCAGATTTGGCCTCACTAGTGCAGAGTAATCGGGGAGGTGAACCTCCCTCGACCTACTGGTCACACTCTTCTTAATGCACCCAAGGCTACCATTGCCCTTCTTGGCCACAAGGGCACATTGCTGTCCCATGGTTAACTTGTCCACCAGGTTCTTCTCTGCAAGGCTACTTTCCAGCAAGTCTACACCTAACCTAACTGGTGCGTGATGTTATTCCTCCCCAGGCATACTCTACACTTGGTCTTGTTGAACTTCATTTGGTTCACCTGTGCCCAGCTCTCCAGTCTGTCCAGATCTTGCTGAACGGCAGCACAGCCTTCCAGTGTACGGGCCACTCCTCACAGTTTCACATCATCAGCAAACTTGAATGGGGTACACTCTATCCCTTCATCCAGGTCATTGATGAAGATGTTGAATAAGACTGGAGCCAGTATTTACCCCTGGGGAGAAGAAGATGTTACCATCTGTGACTCGTATTAATTACAAGAGCACTATGATATTTTCAGTAATTGCATAGAAGTATTGAGCTCCTCACTTTTCCTGGATCTGTCTGTAATAGCCCCCCACTACAACAAGTAGTCAGTCAACTCTTTCCTCTTATGGAAGGATTTCTTGTTATAATTTATCTTCCTAGTTAATGACTTTTGGTTTTGTCTTGTATCTTCTTACTCTCTTCCTATGTGCTCATTCTACTTTTTATATTTGACCTTAGTAAACAGACCTAGTTTCTGTTTTCTTTTTATGTTTGAAATTCATAGAAAGACCATGATTTCTTCAAGCTCATCTCTTACTGTACCTTTAATCTTTCCTCTGTAATAATATATTTTGCACTCATGACCTTAATTTTACTTTTTTACAACACTGATGGTTCACTTTACTTTCTTTTTTTCTCTCCTAGGACTCCTCATTTACCCTCTCTATGAAATTACTGAAGCCTGCTTTCTATAAATACATTGTTTTTGTTTTGTTATAGTTCCTCATTTTTATCCTAAGGATCATGAACTTCATCATTTCAGTCTCTCCCAAGATATTTTCTATTTAACCACTTTTATCCATTTCCTGCTTTTTGAGGCACTTTCTCTCCATAGATGTCTCCAATTCTTATATTTAAAAGTCATTACTGATGCACATGAGTTAACTGATAGTCACTGCCTTGGTTATTTTCCTTTTCACAGAATTATGATCTATTAAAATTCACAGTTATTTGTAAGCCTGGTGTTTTGGATGACTTTTGTTGTTCCTTACAAACCCACTCATTCACTTCTTCTGACTCTGGTGGTATACTGTGAATGGGTTCCATTTTAGCAACACAGTACTTTCACCCTTGCCATTGCCCAAGATTTTCTCTGCACTTAAAAAGACAACATACTCCTAAGAGATAACATATATTGCCACCATGTCCCTACCCATTCCTTTTTCCCCTCATCATCTTTGCAGGACATGTTCCTGCCTTTTATATTACTATTCCAGTTGTCTTATTACACCAACTCTCTATTACACCTAAATCTTCAGGCTCCATTTCCTTCTGTTTACCTGCCTGCTCATGGCAGACTTGAACAACCAAGTTATGTCTGTGGCTGATTTAAGCAACAGGGAAAAAGCACAGGATATTTTCTGTACTCCCCTCTTACTTGATTTCTTCTGCTCTGCTGAAAACTAGCCCAGGCACTAGGCACAAAAATCTAGCTACTCTAACATCATTTCAGTTTCACCAGCAGTCTCATACTTTATGTAAGAATAGCCTCTTTTAGTAGCTTTCTGCCACATACTTCCAAGTTCTCACCTGCTCATAGTGAGGTATCGTGCTCCTCAGCACTCTTTATATTGCCTGGTCTTCCACTCACGTAATTTGCTCATGTGACTCAAGCTGCTGACTTTGACACTAACCTTGCATGGTTGAACACAAACTTTAATTACTGCTAATATTGCCATCCTACTGGAGAGGGAGTATTGATCATAAGCTTAAGCAAATGGTTATATGTAAATTAGCTCATTACCTTTGATTTTGGTCTTTATATTGCTAGCTACTTGCACACTGTGTTGTGAATCCCCTGCTTGTCCTTGGCTAGTAGTACCTACATTCCTTATAAATATATATTTCTTTCTCTCCTTTTCTCACAAGATTGGTGGTGATAGTGCTGTGCTCTTGCAGTCAGCTACCTTCATATTGTGGGGAGTTAAACAAACAAATGAAAAAACCAAAAAAGTAAATCTATTGCTTGGTGGATTCATCATGTTGCATTACCTTCCTTGACAGAACAATTCACTTCTCTGTCTGTCTTGGCCATCACAAAATAGGAGTGTTTTACTCAATAAAATAAATATATAAGTGAAGCAGGGTGAGTCCTGTCTCTGACAAATGTATAAAAGCAAATTTATATATGAAAGTGACATCATCCTCATGTGATGTGATCTTACAAGTTTGCACTGGAATCAAGAAGT
The DNA here is from genome assembly GCA_025331215.1 of Actenoides lindsayi. NCBI lineage: Eukaryota > Metazoa > Chordata > Aves > Coraciiformes > Alcedinidae > Actenoides > Actenoides lindsayi. Next base: position 44,647 of record WTSP01015295.1, on the reverse strand, counting down.
CCTATAAAAAAAACATATTTACAACATTATTATACTTTTATAACCTTATTTAAAACGAAATAAAAGAATTGATATATACTAGGCTGTATTGCAAGTGAGTGTTTTTCAGTAGGATAGTCACAAAATGTTCCATCTCATATGGGTTTTGTTTTCCACCATCCATTACAGATTTTCTAGGCACATGCTGCTTGGTAATATCCACTTCTCATTTTTTCCAGTGGTTTAGAATGGACATACTTTCCTTAGCTCACACTAACACTTCAGCAGGAATGATACAGAACTCTTCTTTATCCCAGAGACTGATTTATTAGAGATTTTAGTCTTGGCAGAGAAGACTTTTGCTACTTCACCACTGGGAAATATCAAAGTTAGAGAGCTAAGAAGTCCTATGTCTTGTTTTTTCTCTTCAAAATCTCCATTGTTAGATTGTACTGAAACTTGAGACGTTGCACCTCCATACAGATACTATACTGGTAGAGAAGTGGTAACCTCACAGCCTGAGCTTTCTGGAAGAAGAGACTGAGTGTATACAAATCTGAGTTTGCACTTTGAAGTTTTATACGGTAGGACTGTAGATATGGCTAAGGAATGAAGAAAAGATAGACACAAGGGAAAGTTTAACAGGGAGAATATCCTTGAGTACCTTGAATGTGTTATCATTAACGACATTTGTTGTTGGCTTTGTTCGTTGGAGTTGTGCCAATATGAATTCTTACCTTCACAAAATCTACAATAAGTGCTTTATAGGGGAGGGCAGAGTGAGTGTATGGTAGGGAAAACAGAGGAGGAGTGTATTCTGACTACTGTGTTTTTTAGCTATTCTGAAATATTTTTTCACTATCTCCTTCTGCATCTGTTTGATTTTCTATGACCATAAGATTATTGGATGGTTCGGGGAAAGAGTAGATGTCACCAGAAGCTACCCGTATTCCACATGAAAACTGGGAGTAACTGACCATGAGTGTGCTTGCATCTGGCTTTGATGAAAGATTCCATCATGAATCCCTTTTATGATTAAATTTTTGAGGAAAATTGTCATTTTTTTAATTGGTCAATCTCTTTATGACAAATGTATTTAAGCAAAAAAGATCCAGGTTAGCTTCAAGGAGAACTGTTACTATTCCAATTACTCATGAGATCAAATTGCCACAGACTTTGTATGCTAAGAGAGTAATTGGAGACCTAGTGGAATTGCAAATCTGATGGTCTGAGCATGTGTATTTTTAAAATAAAATTTGATATATTCTCAGCCACATCAACCACTCTAATTTATATGTGAAAAGGTTCTGTCTCTATTAAATTCCACCAGGGATCAATTAATATCACTAATTAATGATATTATACTGTAATTAATACCATAATGATATGTGTAATTGAGACGGAGGTGAAATTGTCATACATTTTTTTTTATACCAGAATTATCCTCTTCCTTCCCTCTTTAAGTCTGAACATCTACCGCAGTATTTAGTTTGATTCTGTTATGAAGTTGCTACTGAATAGCTATTTTGAAATAAACTTCTAAGACTTCTGAGAACAAACTGTCTATGAAAGAGACTATATAAATGTATAGATGAAAGTATATTGCTTTTCATTCTTTTTCTTCATCAGGATAAAAACCTTTACTGAAATTCATTGCTACTGGAACAAACTTAGATATATGTCTTGTTCTGTAAGTCATGGAAGTCTTTTACTGCTGATTTACATTGAGATCATATGCGAATGACAAATCTCAATGATTTATATGTGGTCTTTCCTTCTACAGTTTAAATAAATACATTCTTTTGGGGAATTTATTTGTTTCTTCACTTCATAATGAGATTCAGCATCATCTAATGTCACCTGAACCTTAGGAAGGATGCAGAAACAGGTTCTATATTGTAAAATACTGTTTTAGAAATGATTGTGTATGATGTTTGGACATCTGAATACTGGTAAACCAACATTAGCCCTTCAAAAAAAAGAATAGACCATTTCACTGTAGAAAGTGGAAACTGGGACAAGTGGCAGTAATATCTAGTTCCTATTTCCCAAACATGATTTTGCAAGCAAGAATTTAAAAAGAAAAGAAATATTAGTTTGTATTCTTTTTGCAAGCCTAATACCGTGAGTATTGTAAATCTCATGCAACTCATCAGGGTTTCAAGGTTATTTGTGCCTCATGTCCATTTATTATCTCTAGTGAATGTTCTAGGTCTAATGCCATAAACTCATCTCTCTGATTTTGCATGAATTTGCATATTCCATAGAACAGCTTTGGCAGCTCAAAGCCATTGGCAATTCCAAGAGGGAATTTTCCCACCCAAACCAGAATGAAGGCAAGGGAGCAGGAGAATGTGTCTGGGAACCTTGTCCACTGTCCCTCTGCTTAAAAAAACCTTAATAATTAATAACATTAATTAGAAACGTCCTCTGGATGAAGATTCCTGAGCTTTTGTCCTGGTTTGAGTGAGAATAGAACTAATTCTGTTTTGTAATTTTACTTTTCAGCTCAGTTCTTCTAACTAACTGCACTGTCTGAAGTTAGCAGCCTGTTCTCACAGTGTCTG
>WTSP01015295.1:0-42001 GCA_025331215.1 Actenoides lindsayi | reverse complement strand
GTGACCTGCTCTAGGTGATCCTGCTCTGGCAGGGGGGTTGGACTAGATGATCTTTCAAGGTCCCTTCCAACCCCTAACATTCTATGATTCTGTCCCTCCCATGGGAGAGAGATCTCCATGAACTTCTCCCACTAGTGTGGGTCTCTTCCATGGGAGACAGTCTTCCCAGCTACAAACACTCCAGCACGGACATCCCTCAGAGTCATGGAGTTCTTCAGGATCAGTCTTTGACTCCGACGTCGGGTCCTGCACGGGCCGCAGGAAGGATTCTGCCCCACTGTTGATCTCTAAGGACTGCAAGGGCTCAGCCTTCCATCTCACCATGGGCCAAAGTGTAATGACTGCTTCTGTGTGCCTCCTCAATTCCTTTCTCACTGAATTGTGTCCACATGGTTGTATCTACCATGTCCCACTCCTCTCCAAAACAAAAAGACCTCCCAAAACAAAGGAGGTCACCTAACAGTTTTCCCCTCTTAAATGTGTTATCCAAGAGATCCTAACCACCTGGGGCTTCTTGAAGCTTCTTATAGGAGCAATGCCAGTAGCCCCTTCCCCTTCTCCCAAAACCCCACCAGACACAAATCCAACAAAAGAGAGTGAAATCTACATCCCTATCAGATTTGTAATTGCACAGATCTTCCAGAGCATTGCACCTTCACTGCCTGACAGGCATCTCATGTCAGAGACATGCTGGATGGAGGAAGCAAAGCACTGCTCATACAGAGATGCCACCCACTCTGCTCTGGTCACACTGATTCAAATGCCTGCAACCAAACTTAAGAGTGGTTGAATTTCTCTCAAAGGGCAACAGCCTCAGAGAAGAAGTTTTACAAATGGAATTCTATGCTCTCTCTCTCTCTCTGAATATATACATGCATGTGCACAAGTATGTATATTTCTGTAGGCCAGCTGTATGGGATGCCATGCCTCTGGCTACCAGCTGGCAGACAGTGGCTGTCAGAGCCTGGATCCTTCTCCCAGGATCAAGAAAGCTGCCAGTTTTCAGTGCAGGATTGACTTTCATAGAAGATTGTCCTTGAAAGAGATTAGGAAACATAAGGATCATTAACCTGATCATAACTGGGTCATTAAACTATGCTATGCTTAAGCAGGTATTATAGAAATGTTTTTCTTTTACTTAAAATTCCAGTCCCACAGGAACAACTGAAATTGCATGGATCAATTTTCTATATGTAATGTTAGACTATACAAGAGTACTGTAAAGAAAACCAGTTCTACTTCAGACCCAAAAACTTTCTACGCTTTCCTATTATAAATTATTATTACTAAGGCCCTTTGTTTTAAAGAAACTTGTTTTTCTAGAACTGTTTGGGAGTTTAGAAAATCAAGCATAAGACAAAAAATCAAAATGAACATTAAGTTCACTCATCAAGCTACCTGTGAAAAGAAGCTTTTGTAATTCTTCAAGTCAAATTTACAGAAATAATAAGACAGTCCTCAGAAACATGACTGGCAGTTCTATATTTTAATTCTAAAACTTTATTTTGCAAATTTTAAATTTTTATGAAATTAATGATGCTCACAGAAAATTGTTTTGAGGGAATCCTGATTGAACTATCAGTAAGGCATTTACACTTCTAACATGCTGTGTAGAGTAATTAAGCTAAAATGTTTGCTTATTAATTAGGTTTTAAGGTGAGCATGTGTTTATAATATTAATAGTATTTAGATTTTTGTAATTTTCCTTGAGAAATAATCAAAGCCATTTTCAAATATGAGTGATCGAAGCCTTGCCATACGCCTGTAGTCATGACCTCCACTTCACTGCTGAAGACATCACATTGTCCTCTGTACAGCAACACAGAAGGATAACAGGACCTTACAATAGCAGCAGAGGAACTTATCATCAAGCTAGAAATAGGACCAGGGTATTCGGAGTCCTTGGCATGCATGTTCAGTGCAGGGGTTGAATTTGAGTCTTCCCTCCTCACCTAACACAACAAAAAATAAAATGAAAATGCCACTGCAATTAAAACTGTGTCCCTTTGTATATACTAGTGTCTCAAATGGCAATACTCGCTTTCTTTTGTATCTTCAGAGCTGGTCTGGTCTTTCCTTCCCTCACAAATGGAAACAGAATCACAGAATTGCCTATATTGGAAGAACTTTAATATCATCACATCCAGTCATTAACCTAACATTGACCAGTCCTTCACTAAACCATATCCATAAGCACTAAAATAAATGGCAAAACCCAGCTGTGGCAATACTGTGGCAGCAGGAGCACACTGGGTGCAGTCAGTCCATTACTGAGAATGGTCTGGCTGCCCTGTAGCTCATGAGGAGTATGTGCCAGTATCTTATTGATAATTTGAGCAATCCGACCTTCTACCATCACATTCTTGTTGCCAATAGAAATATGGATGGTTTCCAGAGTCACCCAGTTCAGCCCCTGGCATAGTAGTCATTATGAGAACGTGAAATCAATAACTTTTAATAGAAGAAAGTGTAAAAGTAAGTAGAAGGGCTGGCAGTGAAATTTTGAGGTTAAGATCCAACTTTTCAAGATATAGGTACAAGCACAAGTACTTAAGCAGACACAGACATTTAACATTATTTCATCTACTATCTCTAGATTGCTTAGCACAATTCTACATTTCTCAAGACATTTCCAAAAAGAAGAATGAAGATCGATTTTATTTGGTAAGAAAATTTCATCTGGAAGAGAAGGATTGTTTTATACTGTGAAAAGGAGAGAGATGTAACTGTAACATTCATTTTAGAGCAGGGAATATGGTGAAGCAAAACAACAGGGAAAACTAAAGCACGCATATGGTTATCAGTATGAAATCTTCTCATTTACTTCCCACTGTGTAATTTATTCATCTCATAGTATAAGGGTACATCAAGAGAATCAAGGGAAAATGTGTTTTATTAGAGTTCAATTGTTGTTGTGGAAAAAGAAAAAGCCATCTTTATTCTTCAGACACTCCTTGTTAATTGTGAACACAATCCAACAGTTTATAAGCCTGCTCACTGTAACTTCTCAAAAGTAATTAGAACAGATGATGTTCACAATGATCACTTTTTTAAATGCCAGAGGAACTGTGATGCCAATGCAAATACCAGCTTCCTACCACACAGCATCCGAACAGCAGTGGGCCAAACCACCTCAATCACCAGGCAGGCTGCAGCTGCCTGTTCATCACATAGCTGATGGGCAGCCATGTCCTCCACATCTCCTTCCTGGCTCAAACCTCAAATCCTGCAGCTGGTGCTGTGGCTGAACAACGTGAACTCCCTGCAAGATAGCTGCCCACAACACAGCTTTCCATTCAGCTGCTTTCAAGCATGGCTTAATGGCTGCTTGAAGTTTAAATACTTTGAGTTTGGCTTAAATCTACCAGGGGAATGAGAGAGGTTCACAGTGCCTCTTGGGACCCTTGGTGTGCCTGGGAATCTCTCCTCAATACCACACTTCTTATGGCATGTCCACTACAGGTTAATGAACGGCCTGACCTGCAATTCTGTCATATTTTTCCGAAGACATCAGATTTTTCTCATCAGGGTAAGCAAGGGACACCAGCTCAAGCATATGAGAAGTCCAGGTACTAAAGTACTCAGAAATTTTTAAGCTCTACATATTGATGACAAAGCCACATCTTCTGTAGAAATCACAACAGCCCTGCAGCTTCTGCTGGTGGGATTTAGGTTGGCTGGCATCCAGATATGCTCTGAACAACATTGAGGGAACAGATATGTGATAAGAACAGTTTCTCTTTGCTGAATATTATATGGGAGTTGGCATATCCAGTCACTCTATTTCCTTTTTCTGTCTGCAGTGTGATGAAAAGGAACTTCAGAACAGCAGAGAGTAGTGTCTAAAGAATTTGATTCCTCCATTTTTTTATGCCTGAGAAAAGTTTTTAAACCCCTAACACATAAGGATAAACCTGTTTTCTACCAAAAATGCACTGCTGCTGACAATGGCAAAGCATTGAGAATTCAATCCCTGCTTTTATCCGATTCCCCTCTGTAATCTCCTGGATAAGAGCAAGCAAAGCATTTTACTTGTAGACCCTTCATATCCCTCCTGGGAAACTAGATGAAAAAATCCACCATAGGATACTGTGGAGTTTAAGGGAGAAATAATTATCACTTGTTAGGGAGAAAGGAAGAAAACTCTGAGGAACCTGAGGACTGAACTGTAAGAGAAGTCAGCAGTGACTGTCTCTGAAGAGTAAGACATTAGCCAACACCAGTGAATATATTATTATGCATATGGCCTTAAGGGACTCCACCCAGAGGAGACAGCAAAGAAAATTTCAGCAAGACAGGAGGGAGACATAAAGGTTCTGATCCCTTTCCTTAAGGACGGCTTCATACTGAAGGATGGCACTATCCCGTCTGGCCTGCACAAATGCTGTGGAGGAGGGTCAGAATTTTCAAATGAACTTCATTTCAAGGAAAGAATTTACTTTGAAGAGCCACACAAATTTGGCATCCCTTCATTTTTATTGTTGCAAGTAATTTGGAGCGGAAATAAAAAACAATGAAAAAGAGGATATAGACAGTTTTTGAAGGAATTAGTTATTATTTATAGCTAAGGAATGAATACTAACATGTTTTACATTTCCCACTTGCAGATGCCATTTGATACCCTGAGTTAAATGTCCATGTTGCCCACTGCGGCCCAGCTGTGGCCATGGGCTGCTGGGGAAGTGTAGTGTGGTATTTCCCAAGCGTTTAGAGGAATCACACAGACCTGGGCAGCAGGTGCTTCCGGATGAGGAGAGCATCATCAGCCCACCCTACAGTGCCCATCACTGATCTACTTATAGGACTGGAGGAGTAGAAAAAAAGGAGGCAGTATGTATAAGGGCGGCTGATGGAGAATCTGGGAAAAAACCAAAACTGGGGCAAAATGAAAATCAGAAGAATATCAGCTGGAAAACATCACCTCCTCTGCTACCATATTCCTTATTTTTAGTGTTACTAGTTATTTCTAGTAGCAGTGTTATTGCTCTAAAACGCAAACACCCCAGAACTATTTCAAGTGGGTCTCAAAACTGAGAGTTATTAATGTTGAACAACACTCTGGTGTACACAGTTCAAGCAGAGTCCTGATAAAGTCTGCTGAGACAGGCCAAAAGAAGTTACACCTATGTGCATATCTATAATGAAATGAATATAAGAATTCAAAGAGTATGGTATTGAATAACACACAGACATTAGTGAAATATGAGTATATTTTTCTAAAACTTTAGATGACAGCTTTATGAGCTGATCTTCCCAGGTACACCACATGGGGGAACGGTTCATTTCCCCCTGTACCACTTGTCATTACTTCATACGCAAGTCATGACCAAATTATGAGAAATTAGAGAAAGTCCCAATCAATAGTGTTTACATTTTGTTTCCAAAGAGATAATTTCCCAGCATTGAGGAAAATCAAAACCAAGATGACTGATAATGATTGAATACTCCCAGTCAATTTGCAACCAAGCAGGAAGAATATTAAACAATTTTAACTGGAGATAAACATCTTTGTATCAGTCAGTGTTATATTAGTAACTAAAACAGAAAGTGAGGTCACCTGTTTAACTACAGCTGACTTCAGTTTCAGGCAGAGTTATGGCAAAGATGGAACTGAAGTTTGTGACTAACAAGACTGGAGTGCAAAGGGCAAGCAAGTTTTGCCAGACAAACCTGACCCCATATTTCAGTGAAATTTTACATTTTTTTGACAGTTACCAGCACTGGTGTACAAAATTCAGGTAAAATCCAGACAAGCAGTTGTACAAACTTTTGCTGAAGAAAATGCACTTACAGTCTTCCAATCCCACAGGCAACACCAGGTCAGAGAGGGAATGACATGGATGTGGTTTTGAATGCACTGTAGAATTGGGTGGCAAATTCAGTCAGGTTCTAAGGACCAGAGCAACAGTGTCTGCCACATGGATGTGTCTTGCTTTCACATAGTTGCAGAATTAAGAGTATCAAGGTGTATAGAATTGAACTTTGCTGCCAACATTCAGATGGATACAAGAAGCTCTGGCAACAGCAAAAGTAAAAAGGAGGAGGGCAATATGTTGAAAATTGCAAATTAACAATTATTCACAGGAATAGTTCGGTTGATAAGAAGTGAACTGTGTAGAAATTTTACACACTGACAAATTTATATCAGTGTCATAAATCCTCCCCATTCAACTGAAAATCTCGGCTAATAGGCAAAAATCCTAGCGGTATGTGCACAGCTGGGAAATGAGTTTTTCCATGCCTGTGTGGTCCAAACCCCAAAGGGGAACAGCCCCACATGGGAATGGGACAGGGAAGCAGGAGGACAGGTGGAACATTATGGTGCTCCCTGCAGAGGCGAATGTGCCCATGCCAAAAGAGATCTGCAGCTGTCAGCTGAATGTAAAAGAGACTTACCACAGATAAGAGTTGAAGTACTCTCACTTCATCAGGGAAAATATGGCTGATCTAACTGCAGCCACAGAGGGAACATACAACACTTGTCAAGCTGAGTTCATCGCTAGGTTCAGATAATGCTGGCAATGTAGCAGTAATGGAGGCTTTCTACATATCTCAGTGGAGAATTTACTCAGATATAGAGATTTATTATTTAAAAAATTATTAACGCCATTTTGCCTTTACAGCCAACTGTACCAGGACACGATTCTTCCAAGCAGTAATTTGTGAAATAAGTATGATATATTTTATATATAAATGAAATATATATAGATACTGACTATAGGACAAAAAAGTAACCTTCAGTTTCCATTTACAGTATAAATCAGCCGCTGTAATCAATAAAGTACTGTTAAACATTAGGGAAGAGACAACAAATGGGGAAATAGCACACCAGAAAAATCCTGCTTAGATTTCAATTAGCTGCCAGAACCCTTCTCTTCTTAACCTCTGGCCTCCAGGAATTCAGCATTTTGTTTGGCACTGGCATTTCTCTCCGTTATTTAAACACTTACTCTTTGAATGCTTGCAGCAGTCTGATGGGAAACATTAGTGGAGAAAAAAAAAAAAAAGTTTTCTGAAAAGACCTTGCCATGTTTAGAAGATCCCAATTCAATACAGCTATGTAGAAAATGTGATTCAAGAGGGCCACATACATGCTTTTGTTTGTAATCAGAAGCCCAGTAGGAGAAGAAAAGAAAAAAAAAAAAAGAAGGGGTTGTTTTTCAAACAGGATTTTAGTGGAAAAGTGAGGGAAACTGGCTGAAACTGGTAAAAACCAGTGTATCTGACCAGTATTGTCTTCTTGTTACCTCAGGTTCCCTCTTCTGCCCTTCTTCTTCTAGCTGCTATTCCTGTATTTAACACATGCGCAGACTACAAAGCACAGCACAGCAGTGAATGCCTCCAGTCTAACTTAGACCAAGCTTCCCCAGGCAGCATACTGAGCAGGTTGCGCTGTGCTCCTTGCTCGCCTGCTGGAGAGGTCAGCCTCACCAGCAAGGGGTCATAATACCAGCAGCAAGATAGTTGCTCACAAGACTCCCTGACATAAGGCTGAAGCTGTCCACAGTGATGTCACATGGCTGTCAGTCTGCAGGACACGAGTCTTCTCCCTACATGACATTAACAAAGTAAACAAACTGTGTTGTCATCCTTTCAAAATTCAAGATCTTTTGAAGAATTAAAGCAGTGTTACAAGATGCTTCTCTTCTCACACACATCCTCTGCTTTAGAGGAGAAAGCAATTTCTCAAGAAGGAATAGTCTCCATTCCATGGATCTCTGTGGTATAACTAACCATTAACATGACAAGGAGACTAAGCCCCAGAGGATGGCAAAGCCCCATACCACTGCTTATTAATTACTAACAGCAATGCAGGAAGCAAACCAAAGTCTTATCAGTAGGTTTTTTAATCGGGATAATTTGACATTTAACACCTAGGAAATGCACCTTTAGAAAAAGCAATTTGGCTAGTCAAGGTGGTCACTGCAGGATGGGATATTAAAAAATGAAAACAACTCACGTTTTATAAACTGCTGTAGTGCCACTGAATGTAGCAGAGACCTCCTGGTCCACTCAGGCTCTGCCTGACAGGGCCAGATCTGTTGGGTCTTCATGCCTAACCAGTGAGCCACGCTGCCCACATGCTAACTCCTTGTGCTGTCCAACAGGTTTTCCTAATCTATCCACTCCTGCACAATCCTTTTGTCAGTGCAGTTTCACAGCACAAATATTCAAATCCAGTTTTGCTCACTGCTGATAAAGGACCACACTGTCACTCTTACTCAGAACAGGTACCATGATACTGCTCAGTCCAAGCAAGTAAGGTATGTTTCAAAGAAAAGAAAACACAGGCAGTAAATTACAGACATTAAAAGCCTCCTTAAAGAGTCATCTGGACTGATTAGGTGAGCTTTTGAGCTTATCCAATGCTGAGCACATACTGAAAAGCTTGCTTGATTGGAAAAAAAGCTGTATCTGACAAATCCACATGACTAAGAAAAACATGTCCCGAGGAGGCTGTCTCTGCTACAGCACAAGAAAGCATATTGTGAAGCCACAGTGGTGTGGGTGGGAGAAGTAAATTCCAGAATTACGGATGGTATGCGGCAGCATATTGATCGTTCCCTAACAGGGCTGCCTCAGCTCTGCACAGGCAGTTTGCTAAAAGGAGACAGAAAGCAGAGAAGCAAGTTCTGTAACACAGGAACTATTCAACTGAGCAGCCAGTTCAACGCCTGCATGAAATTGCCCATCGCTGTTAGAACTGTTTAGTTTCTTAAAAATGTCTGTGTACTCCTGGGCTTTGAAACTATGGGAACAGTGAAAAGTAGTTTCCAAATCAGCTGTTAAACTGCAATATATTTACTTTAGCTCATTATATATAAGAGCTCTGGTTGTAAAACAGTGTAGATTCTTTTGTTTTTCTAAAGCCCTATGCAAACTTTTAGCTATGTAACACTAAGCTTTGGAAGATTTGACCTTGTTCTTCATAACAAAAACATATGTTAGGAGCAATCTCTAAGATGAAAGGCCCATATTTCAACCCTTGCACTGCATTCAGCTGTAAAAACAGTCTTCATGCTCCTCTGGAGAGTTATTGAGCAGGTTTAGCAGCAGAGTGCCTCAAAAGGAATTGCCTTCACAGGCCACAGTGCCCGCAGCCCTGTATTAGCTCATACTGGGAGAGAAACCTGAAGTGCATGCTGTTAAAAAGCCATCATATACTGGTAAACTTTCTGATCCTCATGACTGAAATTTTTGCCCACATTGCAGGCTTGGCTTGGCCCAAATGTCTCCAAGCCAGACATCTACCCTTCACTGCTTAAGTTCAAACATTTAAGGAATGGCAGCATACCCTGTCTCCAAGAATCTGGAAATGATTGCTGTGCCTTCTAGGAGACCTGGATCTGCCTCTGTTTGATCCACTCAGATTGCCTAAAATGAACAAACTCAGATCTGAGGCATGTCTTCAGTACACTTGGTGCTCTGTATCTCCAGAGCCTGAGATGCATTTGAAGTTGTGCATAGAGAGCGACTGGATCCAGTCCTTGTTCTCACACCCAGAAGTTAGCATAAGCATATTCTGCTTGTCTTGCCATGTCCTGTCTTGCTTGCCCGCTTGGTGGTCTTCAGAGTCCTCTGAAGTAAAGTAACAGCATTTCCTATCACTCTTCACACACATTTTCAGATAGTGACAGAAAAATATTCTTGTTAATGGAGAACAGAAATAGGTTTTATTGGAGTGACTGATCTCATTGAAACACGTGCTATGAACAGTGACCGGGAACGTCAGAGCCACTGGTGAAGGGGCATCCCAAGTTCAAACTAGATCTTGTCAGTGCAGACCAGAAGGCAGGCTCTGTTAGCCTGTCCCCCAAGTTCAGTGTAAATCATGCAGAAATACTATTCTTTTGCTTCTATCTATCTGAATCAACCAAATAAACATTAAGCAAAGTTCAGCCATTTTGTTTTGGAAAAAGATAATTTTGCAAAACAACTATTCCACAGCCATAGGGATGATTAATATCATATAATTAATATCATATAATATGATTAATAACATATAATGATTAATATCAGTATATCAGCTATATATAGGTACACTGACACATTGTGTAGAGATGAAAAATTAAGCTTTGTGATAGTCCATTTGTATTAGGCAACTAGACTAACTGGCATAATTATCAGATGACATTTAGCATGGGTGCCTTAGAATCTGTGTGCCAAAATTAGGACATACGAACTCAGATTTTCAGACCTCAGGCACCAGGCTGTAGCAATATGGTTTCAGACCTGTGCATAATATGAGCTCTCCACATCTCAGAAAGTACATTGACCTCTTTATGTTGACTGTACTATAAACTGGCACAAAATTACAAGTAAGGTGATAAGAAGAGATAGTATGTGTTTTAAAACAGGTGATACAGCTAGGGACAAAATACCAAACACCCTCTCAGGTACACAAGCTTTCTGAATGGAAGTGAACCTTGCTCTATTTGACTGATGCTGAGCACCTGCAGATTGAGTCACATCTCACTGCAGTGTTGTTTTACAGCGTGGCTCAAGGAACTTAAAAAGCTGGTTGCCAGTTTTGCGTGACAGCTACTGATGCCCTATGAGGAACAGAAACAGAGTCTATTAACCTTCTGTCTTTGCTTTAATCACTGAATTGGGCTTTCTGTGTTGGATCAGCTCAGTGAAGAGTGGGAGAGCTGAAATAGAAACACCAAATGGTAGGGTACTTGCTCCAATAGCACATTACAAAAGTAGAAAGTTATGGTGATTTTACCCAGAGGAAAAAAAAAATATAGAAAAATACAAGTATAGTACATTGCTAGAGCAGTGAGGAAATAAATGGAGGTAATCAAGAATTAAGCCTGATGAAAGTGTAGATGTAGTCAGGCACAAATGCACTTATATAGGTCAGAGCAAACTTTTGCTACTGTTACCAGTATTGGACCTCACAGATGAGTATTAGCAGATACCAAGATCACTTTAAGTACTTCTGATGATGAGTACTGAAAATTTCTATGGTGCTTAATTACTAAGTGCTAAACATCTTACATTTTTTACCATAGGGGGAAAAAAAAAAAAAGAATCCTCTCCTACTTAATTCTAGTGCCTAGTAAATTGTTCCAGTATTAATTTAACACATTCCTGTCTAGCCTGAGCTGTTCAGTGTAGGTCACTGCAATACAGATGATCATATTACCCTGTGAAGCTACACTGTGTACACTGTTTATTACATAAAAAGATTTTCATTCAGACAGTAAAACCAGTTATAGATGGCACAATATGTCCCAAAGCCTTATGGGCTAAAAGGGATAGAAAACTGCCAGGCAGTTGTTTGCTGCTCAGCGCAGCAGTACCCTGGCTGCTCTGGGAAGGGAGAAGTCCTGTTCACAGACAGAAATAAAGAGGAGAAAGCAGCTGCGTGCTGTCAAAGATCTTACTTATGGCCTTCACTGGAGAGCTGCAAGCTGTAAAATGTGCAGTCTAACCATTCTTCATATGTAATAAACACAATTGCTTTCTTGCAGAAATCAATGACTCAAGGAAAGATTTGTTTGCTCTCTGAGTGATTTGGGAAGGCAGAGAAGAATGCTGTTGGGGAGTTCTTGGCACAAGTTTACAGTGTGAAGACAACAGCCTGAAATGGAAGCTGGGAAATATTTAGAAAATTTGAAAACAGATTGTGTTATATTGTTCCTGTCTCAAATGATGTGTGGATGGTGTTCACCTCCCTGCAGGAGGGAAGGGGATGCATGACTGAGGAGGGAGGCAGTGGAATTTGCACTTTCCAATCCTGCTGGCCTTTGCTTTGTTTTGGTATGGGGGAAGGACAGAGAGTGATGAAAGGTCACTGCTTGTACACCTAAAAAATAAAGAGGTGTTTTAACTAATGGAAATATATTGTCTTGTATTATATTGTCTTGTATTTATAGCTTATGGGCCAGGAGCAGAGGGGAGAGTCAAGGTGGAGGTACATTTTATCCCCAAGCTAGGCAGCACAGGAAAGGATACATTTAGTGATAGCCACAATTTTTTACTATATTAAATTTTGCTAAAATCAAAACCTGCCCATTTTGTAAAACATAAACTGTCATTGTTTTGACAGGAAGGAGGGAAGAGGGTGGGGTAGGGAAAAAGTAAGGAAGAGAGGAAGACAAAACATGTGGGAACAGACACATGTAATACTTCCCAAATAATTCGGATTTTGATGAAAAGCGACATTTTAACAAAACTCAGTTTGGTGAACACATTTGAAAGAGCTTGACTTTGTTTCTGTATGGAACCAAATGATTTTTGAGACCTCAAAAGACAACCTGAAATGGAACAGCCATTCCCTAATAAGATCCCACTAGATTTGCTCCAGTGTATATCAGGTAGGGCCTGAAAGTGAGTAAACTGACAGACACATCATTTATATCCCAGTTTATACCATGCAAAACCCTAAGCCATTATGCTGCTCACTGAGATCTCATGGACAACATACTGACTGGCACTGTCATGGGCAGCAATATGGAAGAAAATAAATCATTCCAAAGCAATTTTCTTAATTGTGCCTTGAAACTGCTGTTTAGAGACACTATAGAAACCCACCTCCTTGAGTACCTGAAAAGCACCTGTCTGCCTGCTCTTGTGACTGTTACTGGTACATCAAGAGCAGGTGCCTAAGACCATAATCATAGAATCATAGCATGTTTTGGATTGGAAAGGACCTTTAAAAGTCATCTAGACCAACCTCCCCGTAGTGGGCAGAGACACCTTTAGTTAGATAAGGTCACTCAGTGCTCCATTCAACTTGACTTTGAATGTTTCCAGGGATGTGGCTTCTGCCACCCTTCTGGGCAACCTGTGCCAGTGTTTCACCACCCTCATTGTAAAAAATTTCTTCCTTATATTTAGTCTAAATATACTCTCTTTTAATTTAAAACCATTACCCTTTGTCCTATCACAACAGGCCCTGCTAAAATGACTGCCTCCATCCTTCTTACAGGCCCTCTGTAAGTACTGAAAGGACACAATAAGGTCTCCCCAGAGTCTTCTCCAGAACAATCTTCTTGAACAATCAAGTGCATTCTTCACAAGAACCAAATAGAGTAGAAGAACGTGCCATTTATTGTTGTAGATTAATTTCCAGTTTACAACTCACACAAGAAGCCTGTGTCAGTGATACCTAGTTGAGATCAGTTTCTACATTAATTTTAAAAAAGTAATAATCCTGCAGCATCACACATACAAGTTTGTCTCAAAACACTTGTTACATATTTACCTCCATTGCTTAAGATGCACTGGAAACCCTAGAAAAATCAGAACATTGGTTTAAACAAAGGGCTTTTTTTTTTTTTTTTTTTTTCCCCAGAATATGTTGGAAATACTCTCACAAAAAAATTTAAATCAGTCAAATATTTGTAAAAATTTAGCTGAAATGTTATGAAGATGTGTTTTCAATTCCACTGACAGAAAAAGATATGCATGGGCTAAAAACAATTATAGTACTTCCAAAAGTGTGGGGTTTGTCTGGGATCACTTGTCAGTTTAGTCAAAGCAGCTAGTCCATTGCAACCCCTAGCAAACTACCACAGGTTATTGCAGCATTATATGAGGCCATGTTCAACGTGATTGTTTGCCTTTCAATTACAATCAATGTTACCTTGGTTATATGAAGTTACCCTGATTACATCAGGTGTAAAGCAGATCAAGGTCTTAGAAAAACCGAAGCTCAGTTGGCTCTATTTCTATCCAGAAATCCTGTATTTTGAGATCATTGTAGTTCAGCCATCCAGGGCAGCTTAGCTCAGAAGCAATGGGTCAACAGTAGCTGTGGGAAGGAGCTACATTTTCATCCTCCTCAACTGCTGCTGGCCGCAGCAGTCCCAGACAGTGGGAGGAGAACTGGAAGTGACACACAGGGG
Organism: Actenoides lindsayi; assembly: GCA_025331215.1. Classification (NCBI taxonomy): domain Eukaryota; kingdom Metazoa; phylum Chordata; class Aves; order Coraciiformes; family Alcedinidae; genus Actenoides; species Actenoides lindsayi. Next base: position 28,142 of record WTSP01015295.1, on the reverse strand, counting down.
ATTACAGAGCAGATTGAATTTGCATAGCTCTTGGCATCAACACAGGCCACTGCTTAAGGGGAAAGACTCCTTGATAATATCTAGGAATCTAAAATTTGAAGTCAGAGGGAGTTAGATGTGTGCACTAGCTTTTCAAAACCCTGTGCCGTATGGCACTGCTGCTTGAGCCTTCCTCTTTCTCATAGGCTGAGTGAGAGCAGGCATGTCCATAACGAATGCACGTGCAAGTACTCATCGTGTCCTGCTTGATCAGAGGGGACCTCTGCCAGATTTCAGTAACTGCTACTTCCAGTATCCCATTTCATTCTAGTTACGAGACCTATGGGAATTGTTAGGGGTGTGTTTGCACGAGTCAGTCTGAAAAGAAGGGCAGCCAAAGCTTATCTGTTGAGAAACTGGAAGCCCTATGGTCTTGTAGGCATCAGAACTCATTTGCTCTCAAAATCAGCACCGTCAGATGCAAACCAGGTCAGGCCAATAACCTTCAGTTTAGTGCCAGTCTACATCATGGTCAGACCAGAATGGACAGTCTTGCTAAACTTGATAAATTCCCTTATCAGGTCTACTCTGGCATCAAATTTCTATGTTAACCCCTTCTTTACCATAGTTAAATGATGCCTGAAATACTCGTTTGACTGAATGCTGTATCCTCCATCCCTTAGTTATCATAATGACTTATTATTAACAATGGAAAGTCAGACATAACATATGGAGATGAGAATGGTAAATGGAAAGTCAGACTTTACATAGGGAGATGGGAAAGTTTCCAGGGTATGCATCTGTTTACTGCACACTAATTGGGTCAGTGATGCACTAACAGATTTTAATGTATATAATGTACTGGCTGGTGCCTTTCGATGCATGATAAACCTACAGCCACATTAGGTATATCTACTATGATGCCCAGAAAGAGCTTTGCAAATGAGGGAGTGAAAAATCTGAGCATCTTTTAAAAAAGACAAGATAAATCATCTTCTGCTGTGTTCAAATCTTCTCACGCACTCTTCCTGTAAATGTTCACCCACCTGTTTAATTAGGTTAAAAGATCTGCAAAGATGGATCTTACGTTTACACATGCAAGGATTTTATATTTTACCTAAGTAGTCACACCAGCAACCTGGTTGTAATTATACTCATACTTGAGTGTAAAGGAACAGTATCTCTTATCTGATCCAAACTTTCAGCCCACAGCTACAGAGCTTGTGTTTTGCATTCTCAAGCTCTGAACATGTAGGGTCAACAAAAGTCAGGAACAAGTTTGTGAAATCATTTTGATTGATGATGGTAAATTTGTTCACAGTCCATTGCCTCACCAAGCAGCAGGAGGTGTTTCTATAGGTATGAGTCAGTGTCTGTAGCTGGAATTAGATGACTAACAGCTGGTTAATACAAAATCTAACACAAAGGGATCATCAGGGACTGAATACCACACTGGTACTTTCAACAATAAAAAGTGGCTCCAGGCAAGGAGGACAGATATCTGTAAGAGTGTTCTTGCCACATATCCCACAAGAACATCTTTCCAGACTAGGACTGGATGTACATGATTTTCCAAGGAACCTGTTGACAATGAGGAATCCCAGATGTTTGTTTGGGTTTGTGATTATAGGGCTTAGCTACAGTATTCTCTGATGTGAACAGGCGCACACAACAAGTGTCAGTCACCTTGAACTCCTCCCATGCAAACTGGCACATGGACACTGATGGTATGCTATGAGATGCATCTGAAAGCAAAAAAGTGGTGTAAGCTTACATCATCATGAGAAATTAGATGGCTGGATGTACATCAGGATCTGTTTCAAGTGTATTAGTAAGCCCTTAAAGAACAAATAGTACATTTACCCTCAAATAATGTGCTTCCTGAAAAGATCAGCAAAGCAAAATGTTCCAGCTCATTGCCTGTGCTTGCTTAAGATCTTGCTTTCTAATGACCTGCATATTTTGGCACAGTTGTCTTAGCAAAATTCGGTGTTTTCAAATACTTACAACAGATGCACAGTCACAATATTTTCCATCACACTCACATTTGGATACTGATCTCTTTGATTTTCTCTTAAGGATGGATTGTAGATGTTATCTTTGTTTATGGTTTAAAACTTAAAAAACAATCAGGTGCAACGTTTGCCTAGAGGGACTCTGCATCTGAATAAATACACAGCTTTGAGTGAAGCACTAGGCATTATCACATGTTTTACTTGTATATACCTGCTCAGTTCTTCCACCTTCAGAATGGAATATCCATTAGCTCAGTTACCTTCAGCCCAACATAGCAAATAATTCAGCAGGTAGAAACTTGCGTTCTTAACAGTGAAGGCTGAGACATCCATGTTGGTTGGATGATTCCTGGAGTATTCATCTTGAGAATGTTCTCCTCTGTCCAGGTTTTAGGTTGAGATAATCTGATTAAACATAGTACATATTGTATTGGCTCTACACCAGAGTAGACTTTCAGTTGAAATACAATTGCTAGAACACCTACCTTCCTAAAAATGGTACATCTGGAATGATGTATCATCAGTTCTAGTCTGCCAGTACCCACCCATATGAAATGTATGTGTCAACCATCCTTTGGATTTACTAAAAGTGGATTTGCCACAGTTGTTTATAAAGAATCCACTAAATGAAAAGCCCATTCATTAAAGCACAGACTTAATTCATTTCAGGCTCTTTCATGCCCTGTCATGTTACGGATATTCGTATTTCACAATCCCAGCAAGCAGAACAATCCGTCCTTTGGTTTACCAAAACATTCACATGAACTGATGACAAGTATCCATCATGGAAGCAATAAAAGCTTTCATATGGTGCCTAAAAAAGAAATGTTCAAATGGAGCCATGTTAATAAACAGTTTAAGTTATTTTGGACAAATATTTGTGCTCATCAAGAAATAAAACACCCATCTTGTTTTTCAGCTACTCATTAGAAACAACAAAAAAAAAAGAATTTATGGGAATTAAAAAACACCGCCAGCTCCCTTCTTTTCCCCGATGTTTGTAAATTGTCTGCAATGAGTGCTCCACAGACACTGAGCAAAATTGCTGATCGCTGCCCAAAATGAGACAAACAGCACTACAGAGAAAGGCTTAGACTGAAGAGAAGGAGATTGAACCCTTCCATCATGCATTGTCTCAAAGATAGCTGCTGATGATTCCTCAAGAGGCAGAACAGGACAAAAGAGCAGCTTTTCCTGATTCTTGGGGCAAAGGGCTTGCAGCACAGCTTGTATCTCTACCTTTCACTCAGAATGAACAGCCAGAGTGTGCTGAGCTCACCATTCCTTACTGCTCCCAGAGTCATACAGCAGATGCACATCACCCCATGTCAAGTGACTCAAAAATAGTTAACAGAATATTGATGAAAAACAAAGGTGTTTTTGGACTCTTTGGAAGAAGTATCTTCTCTCCTGATGTAACTTCTTTTCCCTTTTTTAATTTACAGATTGAACATTCCCTGTGCTTACAGCTTTTGGGCTTGACTTTTTAAACCCTGCACAGGAAGTTTTAAGCTCTCTTATCTAAGTGCGCTAGATCCCACAAGGGGTGTAGCCATAAGGACATCGTCTCTCTATAAACAGCAGGGCAATGATCAATCTGTTGAGAGGGAATCTCTGTATTACAAAACTGTGCACAATAAAACTTTGATTTCATATATGCTCCACTGTTGAGCTCCCACCATTTTCTATAAAAATCTTTTTTCTTTCCTTTAATTTGACTTGCAGTTTGCTCATTTGTATTTTAAAGCCACTGGCAGCAAAGGGAACTGGAGCAGAAGTACAATAAACAAATAAAGGAGCAGCAGAAATGTCTTGGTACATTTTTTGACCCTTATCTTGAAGAAGTTTTACAACATATTTTGAGCAGAAGGGTACTTATTAATCAGATTGGACACTGCTACTAAAGCAAAACAACTAAGCTTATATTCATTTTTACTTTGAATCATAATACTTAACAGGTAAACTTTGAAATATATTCCTCTTGCCCTAACTCAGTCTCTGAATTGACAAAAAAAAAAAACAGGGCAAGGTCTTGTTCTACCACAAAGGGATATGAAAGTCAGATAAGCCAGTCCAGAGACAGCAAAATTACCCTCTATAATTTTTCACTTAGAGGACATGCTCAAAATGTTTTCCACCACAGTTGTTTCTGTTGAACTGCTTGCAGAAGATGATGTGGAAGATGCCTGTCTGACCTCCTCTGGCCAGACATTTGTCTCACAACTCAATGCTCTTTATTCACCAATCCACTAAAAGTTACCTTGTGGGAAAGCAGTCCCACAGTATAGGAAGAGAGACTCTGCAGCATAAGCAGGAGGGAAAGAGCTGCCTAGCAGGCTTGAGCCCTGTGGGAGAGGTAGTCTTAGTTTCTCAGCTCAGTTCACCAGGTATAATAAAGGAAATTACTTCAGCCCCTTCACTGTGTCAGGATTGCATTAATGACCTCAGGTGGGAAGCATCAGGCCACAGGGAGCCTAGGTCTCTTGAGGGATGCAAGAGGAAGGCAGGAAGTACATGAGTTACACAGAGCTAATGAAGGATTTATTGCAGCAGCATCACTCTTTCTCTCTCAGTTCCACTGCCATCTCTCCACTCTTTTCTCCTCAGTATAACGTCACCTAAAATGGAGGCAAAGCAAGGTTTACAGCACTCCAGAAACTTGAATTGCTGCGGCCAGCAATGAGGCAGGAAAAAAAATGCAGTTATGTAACTTTATGAACATTTTGCTTGCACAGGAAATCTAATCAGCAAAGACATCATGTACTTTAGGACTTCCTAAATAGCCGTATTATCTATAAAAGGAATGAATGCTATTACATTTATTCCCCTTCTGAAGGCAGAAGTACGTTTCATCTCCTTTGACTTCTTGGCATACCTGTAAACCCTGTGGTAATTATGGGTAATGAGCTCCAGGGCTACTGGACAGTGACTATTTTATTTGGGTAGCTCTTAACCTCTTAAGTTCCTCTGAGCACCATATGTTGTTTGACTCAAGAAGTGAGTTTTGAAACCTCCAGGTTCTTTCATACCAGTAACTGCTAAATCACCAGTTGTTCTGTAGTTGTGGTAACAGCTCTTGCCTTGTTATCTGACTCTTGGAAATTTCATTTGGCTTCTGTGATATCTTAAAATCTCGCTTCTTTCATAGTTACACAACTGAAAATCACAGGTCTGAAATAACAGAGTGTTGTGCTCTAAACTGCAGTGTCCCTAAACACTGCTCTGGTCTCAAACTCCATTTCATGCAGAGGAAAGAGGAGGGAAAGCTGTGGGCATCTACTCCTTAGAAAGATATAGATCTAGTCAAGATTTAAGTTCATGCTTCTTTCTCAATCTCTTATGCATACAGAGGAGTCACCAAAACCAAACCAAACCAAACCAAACCAAAAAACACTGCAATAAGCTGACAGATTCTTCTTTGAGGTTTTTACACAGCCAGCTTACTGGAGAGGTCCTTTAGGCAGCTCCATGTCTCTGCCACGCAGGAACTATGGAGCTTCTTATCAAGGACTTACAGGACTCTACAAGTCCCAGGTGCTTTACTACAAAAATTAAGATATTTTGATAAAGACAGCTTATATCTTCTCTTTAATATTCTTTAAACCAAGACTTCTTACTTCTGCCTGGTCAGGGAAGGAAGAAACTAGAAAGAAATTATATGTCTATTAAATCCTTTGAGTCTCCTTCTTTTTAGCAGTTAGACTCTACTAACAGTACCTGTAATATTTGAATGTGAAGTTCTGATAGAAACATACATACACCTATATTATATATAATATACATATAATATTTATATAGGGGTACGCAAGTCATTATCATTTCACATACATTAAATTAGTTTCAGTTTTGTGAGAAAACAACATACTCTGTCCTTTCATTCTTGTTCCTAAGGATCCCTTACTGGCTCTACACTCTACATCGCTGCCCTTATTTTCAGGACACTGGTTTCAAAGTTAATCCTGTCTGTCTGTCATATGATTTCTCCTCATCTGGCTCAATATATTGTGAAGAACATTTATTCAAAGATAGACGAGACTTGTTTAGACCCTCCTGTTATTAATGGACAGATTACGAATCTTCGGTGATTACAGCTACTGCTGTGACTGACACCCCAGCCGGCATTTGTTCCCAGGTGCTCCAGAGGTAGGCAAAAGAGAGGATGTCACTTCAGTTAGAAAGCAGTCTTTGCAGGGGGATTATAGTGCTCTTCCACATATCTGTTCCAGAGAGGACAAATAAGACACTCTGATCACAGTGGGTGACAACTGAAATAAAGAATACAATGATGTTATGAAGGACTAGGAGTTCAGCCAGTAACCAAATGGAGAAGCAGATGAACTCATGGGCAAATCTCATGTGTTCATGTAAAAGTTTATTTAATTAAAAACAAACAGAAAGCAACAGGAAGGACTGTGAAGACATTTGGGCGGAATCATTCAACAGGACTGCATTCGACGGAGTCATTAATAGCAACATTGGCTTTCTTCAGGCCATACATCAAATGAATGGAAGAGTCCAATGTAGCCTTTTCTAGATGTTCTCAGTCCTTTTATCCACTTGAGCAATGAGCTGTTACTCATTCATATGTTATCATGTCAACAATTCAATATGGATCTTATTACACTTGCTGGGGAATTTCCCAACAAAACAGATTTTCATTGGAAACTATTGACTAGTCAAAACCAAGAAGTTATGGACAAATTGTAGTGAAAGCCTTTAGTTTGTCCAGAATTCATCCTGCCACTTTTTCTTTGGGACATGTAAAGATATCAAATATTCCAGCATCTCAGTTTCTGGGGCATTTTACCATAACCAGAACTGATTCACCCACCAGGTTGCATGCAAGCTTTCAGGCTCCTCATCATTGATTTTGGAGCCTAAGGGAGAGACAGTTTTCTATCAATTTATCCCTATCATTCCATTTTCATCATATAGTCTTATACAAATGTAGCCCAGATGATCAGCTCAACTTATTTTACATTCCATTCCATTTTTTTAGACCTCCGTTTTAGTTTTTAAGAACGACCCATGTTACTAAAAATAACAGAGACACTACAAGACAAGAAGCTTCCTACTTGGGAGCAAGTTACCTCCCAAAACAGTGCAGGACGAAAAGTGAGCACACTTCTCATTTTGCCTTACTCCAGTGTAATCTTTGTTGCAGATATCTGAGGAGACAATTTCTGCTTCTCTAGGTGAAAATTAAAATGTGCTGGGGAAGATGCTGGGCAAAATAAAACTGCACAGTCATGTTTTCAACTCTTAAGGCAAATGAGCATTGTTTGTTAGACGTGTTGTTGAAAGAACCAGAATAAGAAGTGTTTACAGACCTCCCCCCAGGATTGAAAAGAATAAGTTAAATTGAATTTGATTTGTGCCATGAAAAGTACACTACCTAGTGCCCTATCAGCAGAAAGCCAGTAAGTGAAAGCTGTACTATGCTTGGGCACCACAGGTGAAACAGAGTAAACATAAAGCACATAAATGATGTCTGTGTAATTGATCATTAATCTGAAAAAGAGAAGAATAATGTTCATCATTCAGCCTCTTCAAGGTATGCCATTATGAGCTTTTATGAGCTTGACATCTTCCGAGAAGAAAACACTGTCTTTTTAAACAGAGAAATCCCACAGATTCCAATCCCACACATGCTAATGAGTGACAGAGAACAAACACAAGTCTTTGAGGCCCTGAGAATTACAATAAATAAATGTCACAAGGGGAAAAATATGGAGGGCTGCAGCATTCTTGATTGCTTTTAGATTATACCAGGGAAAAAGAGAAGTCCAGTTTTTGATCTTAAGCAAAAATTGGCAACTTTATCAAACTGTGCACTTTGCAGCATTATTATTATTATTACTACTATTACTTTACTTCCTTTTCTCAGGTGTTGATATAAAACTGAAAGAGAAGTGTAGGAAATAGAAGTTACAATGTTGAAATCAAAAAATAATTTTAACTATTACTACCTTTTACTACACATACAGCTATGACACAGTAAAAAACATTTGATTAGTAACAGCATCACTGTATGAAATAGAGTGAGCACAAGCCTCTTGGTAAGTCTTCCGAGGATCATAGTAGTTCTCCTCAGATCAGTTTTTAAGATGTGAAGCTGAAGGACGTGAAATAAAGCTCTTAAGCCAGCTCCTGCTGATTTGTCAAGTGGCATCAAACAAACAACGAATACTTCAAGTGTTTCCCATATTGTAAAGGAGTATCAGTGTGGAAAAAATCCACATTGGAATTTTTTTTAAACACTGGCAAATACTGACTTCTTTTTGTGTCACATCCTCCCCGCAAAAAGAGGGAAAATAAAGTTTTAAAATCCTAGCATTTGAACAAAAGCTTGTTCTGGGAAAAAAAAAAAAAAGAACCTTTTTATCTGGACAGAAATGCAGAAATGCTTTCTTTCCAAAAACTGCAAAATGAAAATTCTTTTAATCATTTCCACTAGGAAGAGGTAGATGTTGTTTTCAAACTAGCATTAATATTGCAGTTCTTAAACTGGAGGAAACCTTTTTTGTACTGCTGCCAGTTTATTGATCTTAACTTATTCTAAAGTCCCCATCACACACCTCCAAGCACCACACAATCTTTTAATCTGTTTATCCTTACAGCACCCCTGAGAAACAGCAGAGCACTGTTATCCCCATCTGCCAGGTGAGCTGATGCAGGGACACCAGTCCCTCACCTGCTTGTGCCCATTACCAAGTTCTGCACCCAAGCCAGGCAACAGGGCAAGGCTGGAGATTGCTGCTCCACAGTCACCTAACCATGCATGTGCCTTGGGTAGCACTTTCACCACACCACTAGGGTTATGGGTCTCTGGGAATGCTCCTAAAACACAGGTCTTGCCCTGGCCATTCCCAGCAATTACACTAGAGGTAAGTACTGAGCAGCTCAAAGTACAACAGCAGAGCGATAGCCACCCAGCAAAGGGGCAGGGAGACATTATCCATGACTGTAGTACCTCCCCAAGATAAGGAAGACCTTGAGTCTTTGCTCCAAATTAAGCAAAAGAAATAACTGAATTCTTCTCTCTGTCATCTTGGACATTTTCAGTGCAGCTCAACAGCTACTCATGAATGGGGTTCAATACCACACCTCTGCTCTTGAGTAACTAGCCCACTTCAGGAAAAACTGTTGACAGATAGAAATACTGTAAAATAAGTATCCATCTCTGATGAGGCCTGTTAAGCTGGTGCTTAAAACTTCTCTGTGTGTTTCATTCATGTTTGCCTCTCTGCAAGTGGCTGCTTCACCCTGCACAGGGCATAAGAAAACAGCATTTTCAACTCAGTATTTGGAGTGGCCATGAAGGAGTCAGGTCTTGAAGTGCTGAGGAGAAAACCTGAGTGCAAGTACCTCTGAGGGTCCAGCCCTGAGCAGTCTGCCAACAATAATAGGAAAAAGGGTGAAGCAGGGGCATAAATTCAGGTGTTCCTGAATTTGCTCATAAATTCTTGTCTTCCAGCCCCTGAACTGTCCTCACTGCTGGGCCATATAGATTTTTGAAAGGAGATAAGAAGCATTCCTGACTAACCAGGACTGTTTTTATCCAGGAATACATTCAAAATCTATTCTCTTGACCATCTGGCAACAAGATGAGCACACATGGTTTGGGAATGTTAATCCATTACATTAGTTTCCTTCACCTCCTCCGGCAGATGTAACTTCAGAGTATATAGTATGAGAGTTTGATTTATTCAGAAATATTAAAATCATTAAATGTGTTTAGCCTGGCCAGACAACTTCCAAAATGGGACATGGCTGTGAACATTAAATAATTTGGAAGACATAAATGTTAATTAAGGAAATTAACTGGTTAGGTTAATCCAAAGGAGCGGAAATTGTCCCTTATGGTGGGCAAGTACCATAGATTTTTGTGCTAGACTAATACAGAGATTAAAAAATGCAGAAAAGCCTTACAGCTACCATTAGAGAATGTATCACTAGAGTAAGTTAACGTTTTCTGAGTTTCAGTGTCAGGCTCAGAAAGGGCATAAATAAAGGGCAAGTGCTTGGCAGAGAGAAAGGGAGGGATTCCACTTCTGGGCCAATATACTCCATTATTAAAGGCCCAAGCTGCTGCCCACATCTTTTCCACCCAAAGGCAAACGAGGCTGCATTTATCCCCATTGCCACTTCACCACATTTCAGAGCTGATTCACAGCTCAGTCTGTGCAAACCCCCAAGGCTTTTGCATTCTCATGGAAGGAAACATCTTCATGAACAAGCAGCAGGTGCTTCTATCTAACCCACCACGCTACTATAGGTTTTGTTCTCCCCTTCTGCATGCTCTTCTCTAATTTCCTGTTGTATTTCACAGAATCACAGGATGGATGAGGTTAAATGAGACCTGTGAAATTCATCTTGTCCAAACTCCCTGCTCAGACAGGGTCAACTGAAGCAGGTTGGCCAAGACTATGTCCAGATGGCTTTTGAATAAATATATTTATATAGATTAAGACCTTTAATCAGCAATAAAGTCTAAAATAAAGTAAAGCTAGCATATATTCTAAAAGGTATAAAAGTGACACTTCTAGGCATGGTCATCATTTAAGTTAGATTCCTTTTATATTCAGTCTAGAAAGATACAGTTGATAAAAGAAAGTCACCTGACATCTTAAGTAATCTTGATAGATTGGACCTGAGTCTCTCTGTCCCAAGGTGCTACAGTGCTACAGCTTTGTCTAAAGCTAAATAAGTTAAAAAAGGAAAACCAAGAGCAGGAGGAGGTATCTCTTTCATCTTTCAGGAGGACAATAGCACAGAGAAGAGGTGAGCTTCGGGTAACTTGTTCCTAGTTCAATGCCTTCTACATGATCCCAGGTGCCTTGATCACGCAGCTTGAACTCAAAAGAGAGCCTACTCCCAAACCTTCTTTCTTCCAAAGCTGTTAAAAAAGATGCTGCTTATCTCTAAAATATGACTATAAAGAAGCATTCAAGGCCCAGACACATCCTTGTCATGAATAGTTCTGTGAACACATACTGATGGAGTTTTTATAAAGATTGACCTGAAAAATCATGTTTCCCTGCTATTTAGGCATGTTTTACTAGTGTGTCTGAAAACTTTTGCATTTAATCTTGCACCACAAGAGGCCACAGGTTTTAATCAGCTTTGTGCATGACACACACTACTTTGTTTATAAAAGATTGACTGCTCAGAGAAGCATGCCTCCTGAGCATTAGAAGTGTGTCAACAATAAGCTTTACATGTGGACATAGGCAATAGCTGTAAAGAGCATACTAACATAACAGAATCAACAGAGGTCTCACAATTGATTAGCTGCTTATTTAAATGTCCACTGATTGTTTAATTGACCTATTCTAAGCATAGCCTAAACACAAAGCATGTTGAGTTTTTTCAATGTGTGTGAGATTATACTGAACATCTAAACGCTTTACTCTTCGAGGATTTTTTCTTCATCAGGGTTGACTTTCTCAAATCAGTCTAAGTTTGATGCACAATTGTCACTGAAATTAGGAACCAGCTACTTCATGTGTTTTAGAAACCCCATTCTTTAGATATTTCAGATGGGAAAAAGAACAACTGTACTGTGAGAGTTGGCGAGTAGCTATCTTAAAGGTTGATGTTGACAGAAAGTGATCACTTCAAGCTACTGATTCATACACCTGTAAAAGATTATATTGGCTTTAGTTACATGTTCTTTTGTGCTCCCAGATAGTTAGTTTTAACTGGAAGTTCATACCTCATGGATAAAATGGATATAATGTTGGAAATTATGGGACAAAACTAAAATACTATGGATGCTCAGTTCACATTTCCATAATTTACCTACAAACCTTCCTTTCCTTCTCTCTAACCAAGCATATATTCTTTCTTAGCATATGCAGATGCTCCACAACATATGGCTGTCACACCTAAAACCACAGTTCTTCTGTTTTCTTGATAGTCTCACATAACAGATGTCTGCATGTCATGAGGGGTATGGAAAACTCTTACAGGTAAATGTGTGGGACAGGCAGCAGCAGCAGTTCTTGACAATGGCTGAATGGAATTTTCCACAGGAGCTGCTGGATAAATCCCTCATGGTTTCTAGAGGGCAATCAGGAGCTGATACAATTAGTACCCAACACAACCATGCCTGTAATTCCAATGAAAACGTCAGAAATTTGGCAGAATAAGTTAGAGTGCATTGGATTAGAATGGAAGAAAGGCTAGATCATGTTTACCCCTGAGGTGAAAGGAGAAGAGCAATTAAGAAAGAAGACAGGTAGGATTGGAGTCCTCATTTTGGCAGATAGGAAAAGAAGGAGAGGAAATAGGAGCCAAGGAGTGAACTGTTGCTTAAGGGTATGTAGAAGGAAGCAGGGAGCTTAAGGTTGGAGAGGAAACCTGGGTAGGAGTGGAGTCTTGGTTTGGGAAACAAGCAGGGACATGTAACATGTCCTGAAAGCTAGCATCTGCTTCTGCCTTGAGTAGTGGTTCACTAACAACCAAGCCCAGAAACCCTATTTCCATCAAGTTCAGCCTGGGTCAAGAGAGTAGGAAATGAATTTCAGAACACAGAGATAATAGCAGACAATTCCTTGCGCGCTCTCCCCTCCATCTTCTTTTATAGGAAGAGGAATCAAAAGAAGGACTCAGCTTTGGAAACATGGCTTCACTCCCAACCCATTTAATGACAGAACCAACACCCAAGAGTGCACCCATGGGACCAGCACCAGTCAGAGCAGCTCCAAGAACAGGGCATCTGTCCCATGCTCTGTCTCAGTTATGTTGCTTACTGACACAAAGTTTTTACATTGAGACTGGACTGCTGACAGAATACTGTGGGTTAGCTTCCAGATCTATAAATGCAGAACTATTATTTGCTGTGGAAAGGAAATTAAAAAAAAACCAAACAACAGATGAATATACTGGAAATTATTCCAGAGAACAGCAGTCATAAAAAAAATATTTTTGTTTTCCATTGACCACTAATGGACAATACAAGAATTTAGTATCACTGAGGAAAAGCTGACTCTCTATCTCACAAAGTTCTTTGACCTAGTTAAGCAGGCAGCTCTTAGTCATGACTTCGTGAGAAATCAATGCTTAAAGTTAAATTCATCTATAATCAGCTGCAGGATCAGAAACTGTCCCCATAGTTAGCTTTTTCCAATACAGTTCACAATACTGCCAGAGAACTATATATAAGACTGTATTCAGTACATCCAATCTATTTGGTAGCTCCTGCATCTCAGGATATATAATTGTCCCAAACTACTCTTAAATGTTTGATTTTCTGATCTCCAGTTGTCCTGATCATTTGCTTTCTTTTTCGGTCAAGACGTGATTCAGGGGGACTGAAGGGACTTGAATTTTCTGTATATTCACATCAATAATCCTTGCTTTGCTGAATTCCATGTGTGTATTTTTTGTGATACACATAATGTTTGGAAACACATGAGCAATGCACTCACTAAGGATAGACATTACCAACTCCAAAGGCAAGAAAATTATGTTCTTTCCATTACCTAGGTTCACCAACAGAAATCTCATTGATAAACTCTATTTTAATACACAGACAGATAAGGATTTTTATTACCTCATAATGAGAGACGATTTCTCCTCATCTAAATCTCCATTACTTCTGTCATCTCATTTTTATGTAATTTCCTTCTTACAGATGCTTTTATGTTAAATTTCCCCCAGCAGACATGAGATATTATGTTTGTTTGATATCTATTACAAAGCCTTTTATGTGGAATGAAAATAATTGTAGAAAGGTTAGAAGAAGGGGTTTTTTTATCTTCATGCACTCCAACTATATATATTCTATGCTGCAGATTCCTTCTAAATGAAAACTACACATCTTCTCAGAAGCAATCCCATTTCCAAAGATAATGATTAGCAAGCTAAGCTGCAGGCTCAAAAATGCTTTTTATTTCAAATTTTATTATTGTTGATAATACTGCACAAAAAAAAACCACTCCAGAAAGGCCATACAGATTATGAGATGAACCATATTACACAGATTTGATGTAACAGTAGCATCCTAGAGTTTCTCCAGCCCATAAGTACAGACTTCTTCCTGTAACATGCCTTTGAACCTCACCACATTTGTCTTGTCAAGGTACAGGTCCAGGTATTTATTTCTAATCAGAAACCTCTTAAAGATGGAGAGGTGACACTAAACCTGACTAAAGTGAAACTTGTATTTGACAAGAATACATCAATCTAGACGAACCTGATCATTTTTCTCTGACTATCTAAAAAAAGGTTATCATAATTAAGGGTGGCAATAAGCAGCACAAAGTCTAGTGGACACTAAGAATCCACCCCAGGGTTTAATACTGGGGCAAACACTGTTTAACATCATTAATCACCTGGATTGTGGGACTAAGTGCACTCCTAGCAAGTCTGCTGATGATACTAAACTGGGAAAAGTGGATGATAACACCACAGAGTTGTGCTGGCACTCAGAGAGACCTCAGAAGATTGGAGAAATGGGCCAACAGAGAAATGCAAAGGCCTGCATCTGGGGAGGAACAACTCCAGGCACCAGAACAGGCTGGGGGCTGACTGGATGGAAAGCAGTTTGGCAGAAGAGAAAAAAATTTTGTGATGGCACACAGAGGGGTGGTGATATGTTGAACATGAGCCAACAGTGTGCTCTCTTGGCAAACATGCCATAGGAAGTGTTGCCAGAAAGTAAAGGGAGGTGATCCATCCATTCTGCACAGCCCTAGTGAGACACACCTGGAGTGCTGCATCCAGTGCTGAGCTCCCCAGTACAAGAGAGACATGGACATATTGGAGCAAGTCCTGTGGAGAGCCACAATAATAATTCAGGGACTGGAGCATTCTTCATACGAGGAGAGGTTGGGAGAGATGAGATTGTTCAGCCTGGAGTAAAGAAGGCTCAGGGGGATCTTGTCAGTGTGTATAAATACCTGATGGAGAAAGTAAAGAAAGACCCAGGACCCTTTCTGTGATGCCCAGTGACAGGACATGAGGCAATGGACACAAACTGAAACACAGGAAATTCAACTTACACATAAGAAACTTCTTTTCTTCTTTTTTCATGGAAGTGTTTGAACACTGGAAGATGTTGCCCAGAGACATTGCAGAGTATGCCTTCTTGGACATATTAAAAACCCATGATCCTGCACACCCTGCACTGATCTGGGTTGGATTAAACTATCTTTAGAGGTGCCTTCCTACCTCAAAAACTGTGATTCTGTGGAATTGCATTGGATCTAATTTAACAAAGCATTTGATACAGTACTAAACAGGAGACTTCAGCTGGAGAAGAGAATTACTGCATTGATTAGGAACCTATATGTGCCAATAGACAGCACAGAAGAGATGTGTTAAGTCAGAGGAAAGTTATTTAGTCCACAGTCTTTGAACAAATCTTTCTTTACTATTTTTATGACTGCTCTTTATATCAAAAAAATAAGAATAGTGCAATGAAATTGTGTTGCCAAAGAAAAAAGGGCTTTGACTAAATTGAATCTGGAAAATAGAAGGTATCTAACTAGGAGACCAGTGAGGCCCTGGAAAGTTCAAATAACTCAGCAGAAATTAGGTAGAAGAAATTTAGCTAGACTTAAGATGAAAGCTGAACAGTTTGTGAAAATGATTACAACATGGTGGTCTGTGTCAGGTCTCTACTTCACATGCTGCCCTGGACCACAGCACTGGGGCCACCTCTGAGATGCTCTGAATTATGCTGGAGACAAATCTAGGAATATAAAGGATAGAAGTCACCAAGCTCCAGGTTGTTTGATCCTAGACTGGGAGAGGTCATGTTAGTGAAAAGGACATAGTGAAGTAATTGATATGTTAAGGCAACTCTCAACTGTATATAACTGCATATGTGGAGAGGTAGTGCTCTGAGAAGATCTTAGGCTAAGGTGACCACACTGAACTGAAAATATTAATGCTGATCTCTTTATCAGCTCTTCATTATTTTTTTCTCCTTTTCCACCACTAAAAATGACACAAGTTAGTTTAATTAAACTCAGACAGCCACAGACCGTGTGCTGGTGTGGTTTGCTAAATAAAACTAAGAGATACTTCTTTATTTGTAGATGTAAACTTCTGAATTATAAAGGTGCTCACTTAAGAGTAGTCAATAGTATTCAGAAGGGTTAAAACAGTATGGGCCCAGTGATTTGAATGGCTTTGCAGCTGCTCCACAACCCTCCAAAATCTGCTTCCATATATCTCAGGTTCTGCACTCAAAAGGAATGTAAGCATTTGAAATAATGGTCATTAGCTGTCCTTAAATTAAAGAATAATTCTAATCATTGCAAGATGATGAAGAACAAGAGAGCACGTATGACTCAGATAAGTTCACCTATGTGTTTAGAGACTCAAAGGAGAAGGAGTTTTGTGCTAACAGGTTAGAAAAACAGTATGAAGAACATCCTGAGGGCAAATGGTCTAACAATTCTGTCATGACATGTATTTTAGAAAGAAAAAAGATTAACTGCCATGGTGAACTAAGTGATCATTTAGACAATATTGCAGACAAAGGAACTAGTTCCCTGCTGAGTTTTTAATGACTTGAGAACAAAACAGTCTCCACTCAGACACCAGAAGCCTTTGACCCCAACAACCCTCTCTTGCTGTGTTCACAAGGTTGTGCCTATACTGCCCTTCTGTTTCAGTGGTGAAATCCTGAACATCCCAATTTATCACCTTCCAATAAGGTTTGCGGAGTAGTTTTAGCACATTCAAACTAGATTCTCTAAGGAGGAAACTCATCCAAAAGCTCTTCGCCATACACTTACTCACCAAACTCACCCCAGTCCATAATGGAAACAATAAGTGGCTAAATCAGTGACTTGTCCTTCAGACAGCCTCAAATTACATGTGAGATAGGGATATCAGAGGACTAGATTAAATCTAGTCCAGAGTAAAATATCCAAACCATTAACAATTTTGATATATTAGATAGTGATCCATCTGCCCCAGTCTACTGATTTGTTCCTTTTGCACAGAATTACTTGCTTATGCAAACATGGCCACAGAGACAAAAACATTATTTCTCCAGGTGAAGGTTGTCTGTTAATAGGTCCACCAGATCTGTGTTTGACATTGGTTTGTTTGTGGTGTTTTTCCATGGTGAACAGAAATATAGTTGTACCTCGACGAAATGACAAGTGTCCCTTCTTCCTAGCAGATATGTGCCTGACCAAGATTCATTGATGTGGACTATTGACTGGACATCAGTTTCCCTAGTAGTCACCAGCACTAACAGAAAGCATAATGACAAGATGCTTTGCACTCCAGAAATTGAAATGTTTGTTCAGAATAATTTTTTTGCATTTTATGATCCTATTGCATGATAGATACTACTCAGAAAGTGTAACACCTCATGTCACAGATCAGCAGAGAAGAAAGATTCCCAATAGTGAATGATCAAGACTGATGCAGGTATGAAAAGATCCTGTCACAGACACCAGAGATTAGTTTTTGAGTTCCCCAACCTAGTTTCCATAGACAGACGTTCAGAAACGTAAATTGCATTTTGGGAATAGCCCTCAGTGTCCCTATTACAGAACCCTATTGCATGCCTCCGTTTCATCTGTGTAGCACTACTATAATTTTATGGCTAAATGTGCCTGGGTTCTCTCTCTCAACAATCAGTCTAGAATTACTCTCACAATATTGCAAAGTCAGGTAATTTCTGATTCTAGTTTCATTTTGTCCATTTTAGTTTCAGTACTGAATCATGTTAACTTCAGACCATGTAACTGCTTATCCACATAGAAGGTAAGTAGCCTCACAAGTCATATAATGTGGGATCCAAATGCGGTTGCCTAATGCCAAGGTACCCCTGCACCAAGGTATGAGGACACCCATCCTTGTTGCTGATTCTCTGTGTGTCTCTGTCCCAACGCACTGAAAATGAGTTTATTTTGCAACTGAGCAGAGTCTGCACTTTTTATGCCTGTAGCTCTCCTCCTTCTCTCACACACAACATGATAGTCTCACCACCGTCCTCTCTTTCCCTAAAGCATTTCCCTTATGCTGCCTTAGCCCAGGCTTTCTTGATCATGTGTCTGGAACACGGCTTGAAACAGACTCTGCACCAGCATGGGAAAGCGCTATAATGTACCTGCAGTCATCACATGGACCTGAAGCATGGATCTACACAACACCCAGTGGCTGAATACATAGCCTCTAATAGAAACTATAACAGATCCAGGGGATGATCAAGGTTCAGTGACCACCAAAAAAACTTTTCCACGATACATCTTGGCTGCAGCACTCAGTACCAGGAGCAGCAGCATCCATGGGAGCTCCAAGTGAGGATAACACAGGGCACTATGAGGGCAGATTCCTGCATCTATCTTCCCTTAGCTGCTCTGTGCCAGGCTGCACCAGTGCTTGACCCATTTACAGTTGCCATGGAGAGACTGAAGTATACAGAAATATCACATCCCCCAATTGCAATAAGATCTCACAGAAATAAATACTTATTTTTGAATTTAAAGGGGAAATACAATAAAATAATTACTAAAATCTGTGTCTAGTGACTGCTGGAAAACATGAACTATTTGACAAAGCTAATCTGTCATCTTTCATTATCAGTAGGCTGCAGCCCTACCCTAACCAACCTCCTTAACAGGAAACGAGAGTCAATTAGGTACAGTTGTGGCACCTTTCCTTTTAAGACTTTCACTTTTGAAACTAAAATACTTTTCATCTTAATGGTCTTGCAACACAAAACTGGATTAAAGCAGCATTAAACCAAAAATCACAATTTTGTGTGCAGTGCAATTTCTTGCAAATTTTGTATATAGATTGGTCTCCCTTCCAGTGATAAGATTTCTGCCCTCTGTAATTGTGTTGCAGCTATATCAGCTACTAATGAGAACAGCACGATAATAAAACTGATTCTCTGAGATTGCAGAGAACTCAAATACCGACTTCTTCCAAGCGCTACTACTTGGTAAGGTTTTTTGAAGAAAGAAACACTAGTATATCATGGTTCATTGAACTTACAGGAAATGATCAAAACCCTTTCATTTGGGCTTCAAATTAAAGTAAACATTTTATGTATTTTAATGCTTTTCTTCATCAGTTTATTCTCTTTATTTTTTTTTCCTCTGAACTGTAAATTTATGGAACCCAACTAGGTATAGTAATGTTAGACTATTGCAATCAACTCTGTAGTCATGAGAGCTCATTTTTGCAAGCTTGGTCAAGCCCCTGATTAAGGATATTTGCAGCACATAATAGCAATAATTTATTGAAACTACGGCTCAGTGAACAATGCTATCTATACTTATGTGTCAGTAGATGCCTCTCAATTAGCCATTTATGTGCATGTAGCTAAGCACATCCATATATGATTATTTTCATTTGTTTTAAGAACTTAGAAGCCTAGCTGGGAACCAGCATTCTCAAATGTCACCCACATGTGGGGGAGTTTAGTATTAAACTAAACATTCAATCCCACTTTTTTTCCACTGAACCTTCTGAATCTGTTGCATTGGTAATAGGAAGGAGAGAGAAACAGGCTAAAAGAACAAAGAACAAAATTCAGTTAATACAAAGTGTATTAATCAAAGCAGAAGGTCCCATAGACAAATGAGTCAGGGCTAATGCTCCTGAAGCTAGAGAGGGAAACTGTGCTAAAGCACATTTTATTTAACACAGACCCAGCTTTTTCTTCCTCCCCCCCCCCCCCCCTCCTCCTTTTTTTGTTTCTTTTTTTTTCTTCTGCTTCCCCCTGGTAAAAACTGAAAGCAGACAGATGAAAATAAAGAGGTAGGCAATGCCTTTCATCCATCCTAGAGGCAGAGGGAAGTGGTTTGTCCTTCGGTGATGCAGTGCCATCTAGTGATTCCCTCCTTCCAGGAAAAAAAGAAAAACTCACTAAATTACTTCTCTAGGTTAAAAAAAACCTTCACTAAATTACACTTCGGGGTAGGAGAGGGAGTCTGGCAGGCAGCTTGTTGCCATAACAGGGCGCGGGTGTGAACAGGCTTCCCTCTCGCAGGCAATAGCTGCAGGGGAGGTTTGGGTTGAAAGCCATTGTCACCTCCATCACCCTCTGCAGGAACAAGGATGATGGGGGTCCCAGGCAGGCCAGTGGACAGCAGGTCTCCCCATGGGCTCCCCAGCTTCAAGAAAGCCATCACGTAACGACACTCTAGTTTGGAGGGTCCTCAAGGACCATGTGAAAGACAGCACAGCCTCGGCAGATGTAGCCAAGGTTCACTCAATCAGCACTTTGCTTCCCAGGATTTAATGAGCTGCTGCTGCGCTAAATAACAGCTCCCAGGAGGCAGTGACATGTCAATGATGTTACAAACTGGTGCCTTAGCCAGTCTGAAGAAAACCTGCAGCTCTGTGTCAGAATCAACATGGCCACTCCAAACCAGTTAAGAGGACCCTCTTTCCTCCCTTCCCACATTCTGTCCCTTAGTCTGTCAGCTGGGGTTGAAAATACAAACTTTTTTAGTGAGTGGTGTCCAAGCTCTTACTCTGACTTCTAGACTCCTGTTCCCTTGGTGTTCAATTTGTTCATGGTTTTGGATTTTCTCTCTCCAGTCAGGAAAACAAGTTAGTTCTTTTTTTTTTTTTAATTGTATTTAATACAAGCAGTGACTACGGCATTACTGTATGATTCCAAAGTCCTGGAGTAAAAATATCAAATATTGCCAGCTATCCTGATTTTTACTATGAGCTTTGTAATGCTGGAGGTTACTTGTTTCAGCTACATACAGATAAATACAGTTAAATCCAAAAGATTAATTTTGCAGATGTGAAAACCTACAAAAATGGGAAGAAATCTGTTGTATGAGGTTTTTTTAATAAAAGTAAAATGAAAATTTCTCAACACAGAAGACTTCATGGACTTACAGTGATCTCTGGGTGCTGGTAGTTACTCTAAAGCGTATTTATCCTTGTCCTTATGAACTGAGGTTCAGGTGTTGATGTGGATGCCTTCCAGAAGATACACATTCCCACAAACTAAGTGCCAGGCTGGGTGGCGGGAAATCCCACATATATCTGTTTCTGCTTCCATCTAGCCTGAATAAACTTGTCTCTTTTCAATGCTGTATAGGCCCAGGCTAGGAGACTGCTGCAAGTTGCACATACAGGTAGGGACTGGGGTGCAGTTGTATAGTCTCAACTTTGGCATGTGACCACCATGTACATCTGCTGCATTAGCAGACATTGATATGGGACTAGTACCTTTCTCTCACCAGAAAATCTGTGTTTCATCTTCTTTATTACTAACTGAGAGGGAGATGAGTGAGACCATCTGGCCAACCAGTCTGGGATTTGGGAGTGCCAAATATAGTTCATTGTCTACCATAGATCATGATGACCCCGTGTTTCCTTGGACACATGAGGCACAGGGTTGCTGTCTGACATCAAAATACACTCTCTGGCCCTGTCCAGTACTTTGAGGTATGACCCAGAAGATACATCAGTCCCTTTCATCTCCCCTGACTTCTTCACTTGCTCCTCATATCCCACAGAAAAAGTCTAGGACACTTGGGAGGGACCAGAGCAAGGGACTAAAGGGCACAAGGTTCTGCCTTTAAGACAGTGGAAGTTAACAATATTGTCTCATATTGCAGATGGGAAAATAAAGACCAGGATTAAAAGCCAGTCAGCAAGGGAGCAAAATAATCAAATAACAAACAGGATTGAGATCCTAAGCCATTTCAAAGGCTGGCAGACAGCTGTGCCTCCCATGGCCAATGAGTGATTCCACTGGCAAATCCAGAGTAGTTATCCAATATGTATACCCTATAGATAATCTGATCTACTAGGTATATCTAATATATATAAAATCATGGCTTAAGGTAAAATATGTACCTTTAACCAGGGTGTTCCTACCTACGTAGAATTCAAGAAATAGCAAACTAGAATTTCCTTATGGGTTTCTAGCTGTAAATAATAAAAAATGTTGAGGAGAATGTTCTGCCAGCCACTGCATCCCATGATCCTGTGCTCAGGCATGTGAAGGGACAAACTGCCATTCCTCAGGAATCAGAAGCTGCAACAGGGTTGGAGGCAATCAAGATCAGCACAGAATTGTTTGTTTTATTTTTGCTTTGTTGTGCTCAACACAGTGTTCCAAATAGTACCGCCTCTATCACAGCTTGTCTAATAGCACTATAAAGTCAAAGATGGGTAATGGAAATTTCCTGACCACTGAACACAGAGGGCAAATTAATGTTTAGAGGAGCATTGTGTCAAAAATTTCATGATTTACACACAAATAAAAATGTTAAGTTTATGTTAGGAGATAATGATTAATGGGAGAGCACTAAAATACTGAACATTGAACAATATATTGCCTTCCAAAACTATGAAGAATATTCAAACACAAGTAGGACCATTCATTATCAACTCAACAGCCATGATTCGTGTTGAAAGCCAAAGCACTGAACTCAAGAATAACTAGGACTTGCTAATACAGTACCAGGATAAAGGAAAAATGAAGGAGGCCTTACAAACTCAAAGTCTGAATCTGAAGAAAAGGTTCGAGCAAGGCTGATGCATTTTTTTCTGTCTGTTTCAGGAATGCAGGATTAACCGAACACTGGGAACGAGTGTTTCACACGGACATATTTTCTCTCTGATTGTTGTAAAAAGAGTGCTGGTGAGGAAGGAAACATAGTTGTGAAAGTATTACCAGTAACTGTTTTTCCCCATATTCTTTCAGTGAGAAATAACAACATATCCCAGCAGAAATCGAATTCCTGATGTAGAACCAAACAGGAATTTGTCCACATTTATGATTGAGCCAGCTTTTCCTCACTGATGCAGAATTTACCTTTTCCCATTGCTAACCTTTTTTTTCTTCAACTGGAAATACTTTCCTGAAAACTCTAGTTTGCATTTGGGGCCATAATAACATCATGGCCATACAGAATCTGAATTCTACTGAAAACGATGGGGAAAGAGCTCCTAGAATGGTAGAGGAGCAGATCCTGATGGCTTTAATAATTGAAAGCTGATCTTTGATCAGCACTAAAATGTAATCCTCAAATTACAGGAAACACAGGAAGTAGTCCTTTGCCCTGTTCTGTCCCAGCAAGCTCCCACTTGGATACCATAGCTAGGACTGGGTGTAACCTTTATGAAATGTGTGAAGAAATCCATCAGAAAGCAATGAACAACAAGAGAGATCCAGAAAGCATGACATTTTAGGAAGACTTGCATCAGGCAAAATCATCTAGCAATATATAAAAAGCTACTGAAAAGAGAAGTAATAAGATCTTCCTGCCCATCATGGATAGGAGGAAGATGAAATGATCTTCATTTGCAGTTAGGAGAATACAGGTTGGATGCTAGCAAAAAAACATTTTAACAATACAGGTAGCAACGCTGGAAGAGGGTGCCTTAGAGGCTGTGGACTCTCTAGCATCAGAGGTTTTAAGGACAAATTTAGTAAACATACAGGTGCAATTACTCTGGCCCAAAGCAGAAACAAAGCCTAGAAAAGTTCATGAGCCCTTTCGCTCCATGAGTCTCTGATATTAAAATTCTAGCCTAGAAAAAATGAGCTTCCCTACAACTGCAAACATGGAATCAAATGACAAGTACAGCCCAATTACACATACACTGCTGTAAATCTGGAAGTACTAAGCTAAGGAGGATGGAATTACGCTGCTGTAAAGCTAAAAAAGATGTCATTCAAGAGCATTAAGCTAATTAATTTTAATGTAATGCAAGGCAAATTCAAGATATTTTTTGTACCCATACTAGTTTTCTTGTTCTGTTATATTCCAGGTTCTATAGCAATAATGATACCATCCCCTCAGTACCCTGGCACCTGCACAGTGTAGCAAGGTGAAAAAAACATTAACCAGGAGAAAAATAAGCTGATTTGATGTTCATGTGCCATGTTTGAAGCCCTCTGATGGAAGGTTTGGAGATCAGTACATTCTTTTATATAACTCCACTTAATAAAACAATTTCTTTGACTTCTGTAGCTAACAGTTTCAAACAACTTTCATTTTTAACTGGCTAATTTTGTACATGGTAAGTATTAATTAAAAATGGAACCAAAGGGCCTAGCTAAATCTTTGATCTTCTCTGTGCTCCAGTTTCCTTTATCTGTGACACAGAGCTCGTATTTTTCTGACACAAGACATCTGCTGGATGATATTAAGATTTGTAGAGTGTTTTGCATATTCCCAAGATATTAAATTAGATCATAGCAGATATTCCAACCACCATACTAGAAATTAATTCCTATTTACTGAACTTCTGTTGCAATTCAGAAAATGATTGGGAGATATCTTTTTCCTCCCAAGATACACGCTGTCAGCCAGTGTGACTGCTGTGATCAGTTAACAAGTCTCCCAGCAGCCTCAGTGGGAATGGGGTCAGCTCACACTTTCTCACTTTGTCTCCAGGTTGCCTGACTTCTAACAACGTAACTGCCACCCTCCAACAGGTACCTTTACTTCGGTGTTTGCATCTTTTCCCAGGGGAAATCCCTTACCAGTCACCTCCCAAAAAGCTGAGCTGCTATTTGTAGGCAGCTTTCATTGCATACAGAAGCATTTAAATGTCCCTTCTATTTAGGGACAAGGTAGTCAGTACAACACTGGTTTTAAGGTAAGTTACTTATTGACAAGGACCAGCTTAATATCATCTACTGCTGGGTAGAAATCAACTCTCTTTGGGGATAAAGGGCATGAACAGTCTGCCTAACTGCACAAATGCCTCAGAGTATCACACGTAGTAGTGATACATTTAACTCTCCATGTGTGGACACTCTTATCCTGAGAGTAACAAGAGCATTGTCCTGTTTAACCTACTTCTGAAGATAAATGTTGAATGTGAGTAAACTAAGCAAGAGGAAGACACTCATATGACAGGAGCTAATAAAGGATAGTTTATCAGGCCCAGCATGAAGACAAAGCCAAGACAAAGTGAGACACACCTGAAGCTATAGATATCAAAAACCCAGGCTCAAGGCATGAACGAATCACCTTAAAATGTTGACCACGCATGAGTAGCCTGCGTACTAGGAAACAGGTATTCTGAAGCAAGAGGCAATGGCCACTAATTTACCAAGGGTATCTGGGACAAACTTGCATCACTTTCAACTGTCAATGTCTTTGACAAAAGACAGTTTAACGTATGGTGAGTGAAGCTATTCACATGTCATATAGCTGAGAGGGTACCAAGCAAGGACAACTTCCACTGAACATTACTGTAATGCTCTTGCTTGAGTAGCACAACTACTTCACTATTTCTCACAATATTTTGGAATTGTGTTCTATATTTCTGCTCTAGCAAAGTTCCTTATTTTCCACTGTTTTTAAATAGAATATAATTGTGAAATAAGCAAGCATTAACTTCATGCTATTAACTCTGAATGCCAGATTATGGTTTCCATTGTTCATTGCCACAACAGGCTATTAAAGAGGAACCTCTGCTCAGCTAAATTTAAGATTTTTTTCTTTAAGCATAATAATATCCCTGATAGTTGCTCAGCTCTAATAAGATATTCAAGCATATACTTAAATTTAAGCATGCAAGTTGTCCTCTGAGGTCAGTCAAATTTTGTTTAAAATAAATTGTGGTTAACTCAGTATACAGGGTGGTTTTTTCCCCCAATATAATAAATATAGCTGCTATAGCAACACTCAGCAGCATAGCACTTGTGCTGAAAGGCAGTGTGTTTTGATTATTAAATGAAAATTCAAACCTTCAGAATTAAATTGTTTTACTAGCAGCTAATGTCCCTCCTGTTGGCTCAACAGACTGCAATGAGTCTTTATTAGCTCTCATAAGCAGCACCAAGACAATGATTGTACAGCATGCTCTAAAAGACCACTTAGTATTGCAGAATAAACACTGAATACGCTCCCTGTACAACAGCCCAGATATGACACTATAGAACAGAAACTACAAGAAAACTGTCTTTTCCTTGGTAAGGAAATCTTTTCATTCACCTCCTTGAAAATGAACACCTAATAGCCTCTATTATGTAAATGCTAATCATATACCTGCTTTGATGCAGGTATAAGAAGGGATATCCAATCCATGCTCATAAGTCTACAGTTTTATTGTGTGTGCACAATATGCATTTGATTTCTATCAGAACCTTTTAGAGCAAAGAACAAATATATTATCAACATGTCCACTGAAAGCAGAGAAATATCTACTAGCCAGAGGAAAAAAATAAATATATGGGAAAGGATAAAAAATACCAATGAAGACAGAATAGGAACGAAGAAGTTACTGTTTGGCCTGAAGGTTCATAGGCAAGCTTGTACAAATTTCTGAAACAATTTTCTGTGCTGAAAGACCTCAGAACTCCTAAATTGCCTGCTTTTAGGAGATACTCTCAATGCTGGTCCTGAACTACCTTTGGGAATTTTAGGAGGAAAACTCAGTTCAGTTCCCCAACAGTGTCCCCATGACTCAGCTGAAACATGGATGGGCTTTTCCAGCTTCCAGTATCCTGCCCTTTCAGTGACCATGCCTGGTAGAAAAATGTCAGATGTCTTTCCTTGTCGCTCTAGCATAATCAAATACCCAGTGTCCTGCTATCACCTGTCACAAAGGCATACAGGATTTATATGCAACAAGCTGCTACAAATGACAACATCAACAGAAACAGTGAGATTCTAAGTGTATCTGGGAATTCGGCATGCTCTGATGTTTTGCTACAAAAGTAAAGCACAGATAAGTTGAAATTCAATTCTAATATATCTCTGATAGCAAGACATATACACTAGGTCTCCAAGAGTATAGCCGAAAAAAAAATAGTAGGTACTTTCCATAACATGTTCCAAAAGGAATTGTATTTATTCTGATAGTTTTCATGTAAAAGAATGGTCACTTGATAATAAAGAAAAATAAATAAGTAAAAAGACTGAAGCATGGTCATAAGTGCTACCTCACAGTGGATCCAAAAAGACACTTCAACTCTGCTTAACTAAGCTGGCTCTGGAATGGGAACACACGTTTGGAAAACTCTGTTGGGTCCACTGACTTTTTTGGATTTGTCAAAAGCAGTTTTGCATAAAATCAATCATATCACCTAGATTTTTTTCTTGCCTTCAGCTGAGAAGACCTATATGCTTTTTTCCACATACTTCTTTCATACTGCTATGCTTCTTCATGCACAGTAACTGAGATTGCCTTATACTTCAGCCAAGCTGTGTTTTATAAAGCCTGATGGCTATGGTCTAGTTCACAACATTAGAGTCAGGTCTTAGACAAATATAAATATTAAATACTTAAAAGCTACTAGTTTAAGCCTCAGCATAACCAGTAGAAGCTGAAAAAAAAAAAAATAATAGAATTATAATCTGCCACTAGAAGTGCCTGAATATTTTAACAGGCACAAATTCACGTCAATTTCAGGCAAATTTCCAAAGATTTGTTGTTTCAAATTATATCACATTTAGATCTGTTCTAAAACCTTAGGAACCGAGGGTCCCTCCCTCACAGGAGCAACATTCCTGCCAGCTTTTCAGTGCCTTGTCCTTTTGCTGTTCAGTATTCCAAGGCAAAGGTAAAGCAGACAGGAATAGCATTACCTTTGAGAACACAGGTTTTGAATATCAGAATATCAGAATATCAGAACCAAAGTCTGCTTCAAGAAGTTGGTGAGTTTGGAGTTCAGGTAATTACTTCTTTTAAATTCTTATTTATTTTTTAATAATGTTTTTAAAGTCTTTCACTGCCTTTAACACTGGACACAGACCCTGTGATAAAGATCAGTGAGCTCTGAGGTGTAAATCAGTATCTCCTTCTTATCCAAAGGAACACTAGAGAATTTTTGCTGGGAAATCATCTTTAATTTATATAAACATTAGATTCATAAATATATAACCAATTATTTTGTACTTCTAAAACTGAAATTACTACAAGACTGAAATATAACTTCATACAAGAATGAAAAAAAAAAAAAACCCAACAGATTTTCCTCTTCCAATATAAATGATCATTCAGATTAAGTTTTCTGTAGCTATAAACAGATTCGGTTCAAGATTTCACTTTGCAATTCAACACTACTAAAATACCCCATAAACCCAGTCCTCCTTGCCATGTATTGCCAGAGGCTTATAACTATCAGAATATACCATGGAATCATAGGATCATAGAATTGTCAGGGTTGGAAGGGACCTTAAAGATCATCTAGTTCCAACCCCCCTGCCATGGGCAGGGACATCT
>WTSP01015294.1:19420-38496 GCA_025331215.1 Actenoides lindsayi | reverse complement strand
CAGGTTTGAGTGTTTTGGGGTAATAATCAAGGGGAAGGCCAACAGGGCAGATATCGTGGTGGGAGTTTGTTACAGACTACACAGTCAGGATGATGAGACTAATGAAATACTCTTTCAGCAGCTGGAAGAGGTTTTGAGATCGCTACCTCTTGTTCTCTTGGGAGACTTCAACTTGGCCTTGCTGACCTTCATGAGGTTCACATAAGCCCACCTCTCAGGTTTGTCCTGGTCCCTCTGGATGGTGTCTTGTCCCTCTGGCATGTCAACTGCACCACTCAGCCTGCTGTCATCTGCAAACTTGCTAGGGTGCACTTGATCCCACTGCCCATGTCATTGATAAAGATATTACAGCAGTACTGGTGCCAGTACAGACCTGTGAGGGACACCACTTGTCACTGATCTCCATCTGGACATAAAGCCATTGACCACTACCCTCTGGATGTGACCAACTAAACAATTCCTCATCCACTGAACAGTCCACCCATCAAACCCGTATCTCTCCAATTTAGAGAGAAGGATGTTTTGGGGGACCACATTAAAGGCCTTGTGGAAGTCCAGATAGATGACATCCATAGCCCTTCCCTTGTCTGCTTATGTAGCCACTCCATCATAGAAGGCCACTAGGTTGGTCAGCCATGCTGGCTGTCTCAAGTCACCGCTCTAGGAGGATGCAGGCATTGGCCCAAAAGCCAACCAGTGACATTAGGAGGGCAGTGGATGAGAGTGGGAACACAAAAATATCAAGCAGGTGGGCTCCTTGACTACCTCTTCAGATGCTGAGGACAGCAGTGACTTCCACCCATCCCTCTTACTCCCCAGGGACATAGAGCACAACTAAGTTTTGCCACCAGAGATGTGACCAGACACAGATGCCCAGACATGACCTCCTCTCCATCACCCTGTTTCCTTTGCTACATACCCAGGGACTCTGAGGAAAAGACAGACACAGTTTTCTCTGCCTCAGACCCTTGTTGTTTCACCCCCATTTTCAACCCAGGACAGCAGAAATTTAACCTCAAGTAGGTCATAACTTGTCCATAAAGAAACCACTCTGCAACTCTATCTACTTCCTGCCTTGTCTGGAGAAAGGCATGTAAAAAAGTAAGGGTTTCCTGGCTCTGAAAGACATGGTTTTCCACCATGCTTACCCAGAAAGAACTTAAATGAAGGCAGCAAGAACAGGCAGCGTGTATTCCAGTCTACCATGCTTTTCTCAGCCATGTGCACTACCTGAAGCTACCTTCATCTAGTGCAAGATGAAGCCTTCGTCTAAGTAAGACGCAAAACTGAGAGAACAACCAACCTCCAAAAGTAAAAGGCAGCATCCTCCAGAGGTCAGTGACTGTCTCAGTGTAACTGCTTATATCCAAAAACCTAAAACAGAACATTTTCAGGGAAGCTGCAGGTAGCTAGGTCTGGCTAAACTGTGGCCTAATGCAGAGCAGAAGAAATATGTAAATAAAAAGTAAGTGTGGGTGAAAGCAGAGCACTTCCATGCTGTCAGCAATGGTCAGGTCTAGTTCAGCCTTCTAAGGGTTAAAAAGATTACTAAGTTAAAGACGAAAAAAAAACAAAGAGGGGGAAACAAGCTCCACACCAGCTTCCTTCACCAGCTGGCAGCCAGACGTGCAGGCACTGCCTGAGATGGCCAAGGTAACCCGAGGAGATGCTGGGACCCATCTCCATCCCTGCAGGCAGGAAAGAGCCAGGAGTGCTTGACAGCAAGGAAGCAGTTAATTTAAGAAGAAAAAAAATCAAAACAAACCAACCAACCAACCCAAAAAAGCAACAAGAGGGGAGTAATGGTCCCCTTCCTGCACAATCCTCTTGCAACAGGAGGTGGTGGAGAGGCCCTGGTTTTGCTCTGGAAAATGCGCCTTGCCGCCTCCCATTGAACCAGTGACGCTCCACTACCTGGATGCCACGGTGCCGTGAGCGAGCCCCTCCTTTCTGTTACTGTAAAGGAATACAGCCCTGAAGAGGTCACCTCCCTCCAGCAAGCTACAAAACCAGTGACCTACACGGAACAAGGCTCTCACACCTGGAAGCATTGCTTCGGCTTTGTCAGGCACGATCGTATCAACTGACCAGACAGGCAATGGAAAGAGCTATTAAACCCAAACCTACACATCCAAGTAGTACAAAAAGAGTATTCTGTTCGCAGACCTCAGGTTTTTATACCTTCCCCTATGCCCTCCCCACAAGGAGAACAGCTTCTTTTCCAGGGAATGCCAAAAAGGAGAAGACACCAAAGAGCAATGCCCATACCTGACCATAGTCTGTCCTGAATACGATGACACCTTCAGCACAGGAGTGAACAGTACTGGGGTAATGCTGGTTATTTTCTCGCAGCCAGACTCGAGACCCCTACAACAAACAAAACAGAGTTATAGATGATAACTGAAAATTGAAAAAAAAAATCATTTCTCTCAATATTTTTCTCTGGAAATACTTATTAAGTAAAAGGAGAGAAGGAGAGAAAGAGAGAGCAAAATCCAAATGAGCAAGTGTAAGAAATAAAATAATCTCCCAGCAAGTATTTGCTGGTTTCTGCCAGAAGAGGAAACACAGGAGAACTACACCAACATGCTTTTTTTTTTTTTAGGAGAAATTCCTAAATGCTGACAAGAGCAGCTGGAGCCAGTTCTCTGAGTCAGGTGCCTCATGTTAGCACATGTAAAATTACAAAGCGGTGTTTGAATTTACACACAGTTTAAAAGATCCTTCTCAAAGCTGTCTGGCTCCCTACCTGTTTATTTTCAGCCTCTGTTAGGCACTCACAGCACTTCCCCCCTATCATCTTTCACCTTTTTTCTAAACCGCTCTGCCCTTTATACAGTCCTCCCCTCTTGGCTTCACAACGACGTAGAAAATGGAAAACAAAACAGAACAAAACCAAACAAGCAAAAAAAAAATCCACACACAAAAAAAAAAAACCCAAAAATAAACAACACAAAAAGCCCACCCAAAGACAAACAAAGAAAACCACACACACAAAAAACCACACGCACACACAAAAGCCAAACAGCAAAACCCAAAAACAACCAAACAACCCAATCTACTAGCAAGCAAGGTTACAAACAAAAGACCTTTGCTTGTTAGAGGTGTAGAGGCAACAGAGGCACTACCAGTGAGACACTTAAGTCAGTCTTGTACGACAGGGTAGGGAAAAAACTTTTTTCATTTTCACCTGACTGGCAGATCCAGCACCAAGGAAACAGAAATATCCAGCACTGAAATCAAAGGAGTGGGATGACGGAGGAGGATCCACAGCTGATGCTGCAGCAAAACCCATTCCATTAATGATACCCACTCAAGTTGCTCCAGCATAGGGTAAGACTTGCATGAAAACAGTGACCAGCAGCACCCAATGGTCTGGCCTCCAACCCAAACTACACTCCCGTTCTCTACAAACGGGCAGCTGGCTCCGTATCAGACAGACAGTATTTTAGTGGCATTTTGAAAACAGAGATGGGTTTTTTTCATCATAACAATCAAATTCTCTCCTAAAGAAAAAGGAGAGGGTGTAGAAAAGGGTTGGGATATACCCTGGTAATCATAAGGTTGTGATTTTGGGTGTATGACCACTGAAAATAAAAAAGCCAACAACAAAATACCCCAATTCAAGTAATTAATTCTGCATGCTAGCACCCAAAGGCTGGCCAGGCCTGCATTTCTACACACAGAAACTGGACTTACAGCCTTGTTAAAGTTGGTGGGGTGCAGGGTCCTCATTGACAATCATGACAAATGCAGATTTTTATTTTTGTCACATATTTAAGATGAGCATCCCGTGAGTTTCCCCACGGACTTCGGCCACATTACGAGTTGCACACACCTTAGGTAACGCTGAATAAACATTCTTCTTGTTTCTGTGATGGGAGAACAGCAGCACTGAGGCACAGAAGAGGGCTCGTGGAGAACGTAAAAACTCTTGCTGCTTGGTTTCTCTGAACAGTAAGAGCTCAGCTGCACATAAAGGACCTTGTAAGAGCACCTCTCATTATTTTTTCCCCCTCCATCTTTCGACCAAACAGCTTTTCATTTTAAGCACTACAGATGCCTGCAGAGCCATTTACTCCTTCACCTCTGAAACCTTGAGCCAGATGGTTTCCAGCAAGTTTCCAGCAAGTCGGAGGCAGTTCAAATGCAGAGTATGTCGACCCAAAAGCTCAGGGTGAGGGCAGAGAGGATCGGAAAGGAGAGCACTAGTACCTGAGGTGGGCAGCGGGCAGCAGGGAACTGGGAAACAGTGGGGAGGTGACTTCCCCAGATGTGGTAAAAGCAAGATTGAGCACTTGAAACTTGAATTCCAAAGGTAGTGACAGCAGAGGGATGATTTGCACCTGCTCCCCTGGTTCTGGGCTGGACTCCAGCCGTCGGAAAACCTAGGGTGCTGCTCTGGTTTTAATCCTCACAGGCAGCACAACCACCTCCGTGCTGACCAGGATAAGGGCACCTCTCGCCCTGCCCTTCCCAGAGGGAAGAAGGCTGATGTAAGGGCATACTCTTGGTCTTCCTCTTGTACTCCCCTCCTGGAGCCAGAGAACAGAAACATCCCACATCTTTTAGGTACGGGTACAGAAGCAACGACAACTTTGAAGGCAACATCCTCAAGTATGAAGGAGTATCTACCACAACCGCTGGGGTGGGACACAAAGGGCTCTTTCACGTTAATGCAGTTGCTGCCATCAGCCCATCAGCCCCAAGAGCACCCGAGAGGGAAAACAGGAGGCTTGCAGCTGCCTGCCAGCCCTGGTGGGACAGTGCAATGCTGCTGCCCACACCACCAAGCCCACCCTGGCAGGGACCCAAAGCCCCTAAGGCTTGAGTGCAGAGCAGCGCACAAGAGAGCTCATGTGCTCGTGCATACGCTACGCTCAGAGCAAGAGGAGCCCAGTCTTTTGCCTGAGCTTCCTGTATGTCCTCAGCCAGCTCACTTCACCTGTGTATCACAGAAGGCTGAGGCTAGAAGGGAGCTCTTGGAGGGCATCTAGTCCAACCCTCCTGCTTAAGCAGTGCCACCTAGAGCTGGCTGCCCAGGGCCATGTCAAAGTGGTTGTTGAGTATCCCCAATGATGAGAAATACCATAACCTCTCTAGGTGGTCTGTGCCAGTACTTGGGCACCCTCACAGCAAAAAAGTGTTTCCTGATGTTCGGAGGGAACCTCCTGTTTCAGCTTATGCCCATTGTCTCCAGTCCTGTCACCCAGCTCCACTGAGCACTGCCTTGCTTCCTCCTGTTTGCATCCTTCTTCCAGGTATTTATATACAAGAATGCGATCCCCCCTGGGCTGAACACTCCCAGCAATTCTCAGCCTCTCCTCACAGGAGACATGGTCCTGTCCCCTCATCATCTTTGTGATCCTTCGTTGGACCTGATCCACTACGTCCATGTCACTCCCTATACTTGGGAGCCCAGAACTGGACACAGAGCTTCAGGTGTGGTCCCACCAGTGCTGAGCAGAGCAGAAGGATCACCTCCCGCAATCTGCTTACAATTCTTTTCTAATGCATCCAACAGAAATACTCCTGAGTTAATTAATATAGGACACCAAAAGTCATCAGCCCATGACACAACCCCATTCAATCAGATAACTGTTGTTGCACGTTTGAATATTCTGTTGTTATTAGTGGAATTATTCTGGCATGAAATGGAAGGACTACAAGGTTGATCAGCTCACAGAACATTTTTACTTCACTGGGCTTTTCTGCTTTGACCTAATAACCCAACAGAAGCAAAGCTTCCCCACCACAGCAAGTAACCAGAATTTGTTCACAAGTTGCAAGACTTAATGCTGGTGGCTGCTGAGACTGCCAAGCTGATGGCTCTGGGTGGAAGCATGTATGACAGCCACCCCAAGCAGCAAAACGTATTTGGTCCCAGACTTCCCATCACCCAGAGAAATGCTTTTGTCAGCCTGCTGCTGGGTATTAAGCGTCTGTACTGGTCAGTCCCCACCTCCTTCTCCTAGATTAATTCAGTCTAAATACACACATCCACAGAAAAAAAAAAACCATCCCTCCCTGTCAAAATGCAGTGAAGTTCTTCAAGTGCTTCAGGACAACCAAACCCCTGTTCTTCTGCTGGTTTATTATTTGCCAAAATCTCTGAGCTCGAGTAACATTAAGTTTATGCTTTCAAGGGCAGTGAAAAGCTTATAAACATTAAGCCACAACAAAAACCGAATAAATCTCAGCATTCAAAACAGCCTCTCACAACGAGGAAAATGTTTGCCATCTTGAAATTAAAGACTTAATTCCGTAATTTTTTTTCTGTCTATGAAGGGGAAAAAAAATGGGGCCTACGCAGAAGCACTCACTTGGTTGGGCTAGTCCTAAAATAAGCTTTTTAAAGCACAAAAGGGTTCAATTTAAACAACTGTACATTGTTAGGGGTCAATAGCTGCTATTCAGGGGAGGCCGGAACAATGCAGCTCACAAAGCCCGAGGCATCTGGAATGCAAATACAACGTGTTCCCTGTCAAGGTGGCTCAACAATAGGGTATCTGTCCATGGGCTGGGTGCACTGCAAGGCCCTCCACAAACAAAAAAAATAAATAAAGTCTTGGCAAAAGATACCTCAGAAGCTATGAAAATCTCAGCTGCATCCTGTGCCCAGCGCCAGTCCCTTTGGCAGGCTGGAGAACAAAATCTCCCCTGGTAGTTAATTTACAGCCAAGATGTGTCATACAGGATCCTCCCGAGCAACACCATCACTCCATGCATGTGGAGACAGGTTACACTGATCTGATCCTGTCCTGGGGGAGGAAGCCTGGTAACTTGGGTTACTTCAGAACTCCCTGAGATGTCACCCTCCTGTAAGGGGGCAAAGTCACAGACCATTCACTAAACCCAGTGGGTTTTATTTCTGTGAAGCGAGACTGTAAGAAACATTTGGAAGAACATTTGCAGAAGAAGGGCCATACGCCATCAATTCCATACCAAATAAATTTCTCCCAACTGAAAAAGGGAAAGGAAATAGGTTTGCAAATCTCACAGCTGTAAGAACATCTGGAGAAGTTCCTAGTCCTTCGACCTCACAGATGTTGCTGCTGACAATGCAAACCCTACCCTCTTATCTCCAAGAACAGAATATAGAGGAAGGTAATAAAAAAAATTTTTTTTCTTTTTTTTTTTCCTTTATTCACTTTCTATTGGACATATACAGTGGAAATCACAAAATTAACTAAGAACTTTAGCTCAACTAAGTAAAATGGTGGAGCATTCATCGCAAAACTAATTAGCAAGCTAGATTTTGTATGCATACAGATTGCACGCTGAATAAAATAACTGTCTGCACATCTACACACTAATTACATTTTTTAATATACATTGTATGTATCTATCCATATATGAAAAAGCAGATATTGTATAATAGCTGTGTTCTCATCCAAGTGAAAATGTTACTAATTCACCTTATAACATAAAATTCAGTCAAGTCATCAATGCAGTTGATTCAAAGGAGTTAAAACTGCTTTAAACTAAGGGTAATGAACGCAGGTTATGCTGCATCTGCATTCAAAAAGCATTTTGCTATCAAGGCTTGGCAAAACAAAAGGAACTATAGTCAATATGCATTTAGAGAACCTTTTGTTTATGCACCTCAGTAGTTTGGCTCCAAATGTAAACTCTGAGTGAGAGACAGGAAGAGATGTTATTAACTAGGTCATGCTGGATGTGGCTTTTTAATACAAAAGATAACCAAACCCACATTTAGCTTTGTTCAGACTATTTACTAATTGACACGCTGATGACAAACAAGGAGGGCCACAGCAAAAAGATAGTCATCCAGAAGAAATACAAGTTTGGCAATTTTATATTAGTGAACGATCTTGCTTCTGAAAACTCACCCTTCGTTGTCAGTTTAGGACTACTGAAAACAGATTAGATACCCAAGAACTGTAATATGCCAACTGCATGCCATAGCAAACAGATGAAATTCACTGGAGACCGGATATCCACTGACTTTAACCCAAAAATGAAGTGTTCAGCCTCTTAAGCAGAATACCAGATCTATTCTTCCACACCTAAGTCCAGGGAAACAAATGAGTGGTAAGGGCTATGTGCCCGATGTATTACTCTGTGATTCAGAGCACTGATCTAGATCCCCTCCTTCCCAGTGCCTGGCTTCCCCGGTGCAGCTTTCCCCACTCACTGGCAAAAGGCTTCCACTGCAGCCAGATGTCAGCAGTGGCTGGAAACTACAACAGTTGGTGATACGCTACAGCCACACAACATAGCAAAGGGAAATGCATGAACACCCCAGAAATCACTCCAAGATAGTGACACGAACAGGCTCAGTTTTCCTCTAGCCAGCCTGACTCCCTTCTGCCAACGGTCGATCAGCAGTTTGCAGATGGAGTGGGAAGGGATGGACAGAGCTACGGAGAAGGGCAAGTTGAACCTTAAATCTCTGTTGATAGTGACAGAAAGCACAGCTTTGGAAGGTATCTGAGCACGTAAACTAAATTTCACTATCTTAAACTTAACTTCCTGAACCGACTATGGACTTAAATCTAGGCACAAACAATCCAGATGAACGGGGTAAAATTAATTTTCAAAACACACAATTTCCTCAGAGAGCAGAGGAGTAAACTACTAACGCCTTTCTCTGAACAAATTTAACTCTGCCTTCTGAACAATACCTCTTTGCTTGACTGTTTTAATGCAGGAGAAAGCCATGAAGACGTTTCAATGGCATATAAGGTCGGTTTAGGGGGGTTAGTTTCCTGCAGAACAAAAACTCCTTGAAAACGAGATGTTTCTGTTGCCTGTTCATCCCCCACAGCAGATCAAAGCACCCGCTCCCCTGCTCCCGAGGTCTGGGCAACAGCTGCTGATTAGCCTTGAACAGGCTCCGTCTCCTTCTGTTTCAGTAACTGGAGATAGCACAGTGCCGACGATACCATACCACTTTAAAAAGAAGAAACTGGATTAAAAAAACATATATTATTACTATTACTGACTTGAGAGGGAACTGGAAGAAATCTGTACCTTCCACGGCCCTTTGAAAGCACCGGTACTTCTTACAAAACTGCTCCTTCAGAGAATATTGCCTTTTCTCCTTTTTTTTTTTTTTATTAAAAAACAAAACCCAAAACATTTTATCTTCCTGTTATTCCCAACACAAACAGCCCTCAGAGATCACCCTCTGTATATGCAGGTGGACATGCACGCTCCTCTCCCCATCTGCTGCCGAGTGTGAAGGCACACATTGCTAACAGACCTCGATCAAAAGCCAAAAAACAACCGCGCTTCGTTGCCAGAGCTCTGAAGACACGGCTGCCAGCTCCTGAGGATGATGAGATTTCTACACCACCAGCAAACAGCAGCTTTACCATACCCTCAAATGCAAATCTGGCAACGAGATGCCATCAAGCCTTTTCAGGAGAGTTACCAGTATTGCTCCAGTCTGAATTACAGCTTTCATGAGAAAGATTCGAGCGTTACCTTTACGTTTTGATGAGTTTTGTCCAATAGCTTTTTTGCTTTCAAGACTGCCCGACCTACATGATGGTATCACAGCTGGAAAAACTCTCAAGCTCAGGAATTTGGAAAGCCTATTACAGGTGCAGTCAGGTTTGATAGGCTGCTATGGGACAACAGGTCTTTCTTAGGCCTGCAAGTTTAGGCAGAGAAAGAACAGTTCTGGGCAGTCAAGTCAGTGGCATTTCTCATTTATTCCAATATTAAAAATCAGTGTTCAGAGTGCTACTTGGCAACTGACTGTCATTAAAACAGCAAAACTAAGACATCAGGAAAGTGAGAAAAGTGCATGGCAACTTTCCTCTATTCACCAGATCTGCAGTTTCAGGTCCCACTGTACATCCATCATCACTGGGTTATCACAGACTCGCCCAGCCCCCCCTGACACCTTAGCTTAGGGGTGCAGGTAGGGATTTCCATATGTTAAAACTCAATAAAGAAGGCAAGCAATTAAAAAAGACAACACATGAGTGAGGAGAAAGAAGAGGGGACAGTTAGTGATGACAGCGGGGAGATGTAAGGAACACAAGGGAAAAGAGCTCGGGGCCACTGCACACCTTTCCATCACAGCCTGTATTGACATGGGGGGGGAGGCAGCAGCCAGGCAAATGACAGACCTCCTGGGACATTCATGGTCCTCTTAACATTAGCAAGTAATTCTCTCCCCTTACTTGAATTCCTGAAAAGGAATATGCAATAACCTCACAAAAACCTTAAAACTTATCCTAAAAACAAACAAGACCCTACTCTGCCTTCACAGTTTTCAATAGGAGTTGCAGTTCTGTCTTTGATGACAGCACAGTTTTGCCAAATACTCATTTTACCACAAGCACTTTTATTAATTAGTCATGACTACAAATGTAAAAAAAAAAAACCCAAACAAACAAAAAAACCACAACAAAACAAACAAACAAAAAACCAACACAAACCCACAAAAAAACCCAAAGCTTCATTTCCTTACAACCAACTCTATTTAATTAATCTGAACACACGCACACACCCCAGTTTTTCAACCATGGGAATCGAGATTTCTTTTTTAACCTCAACAGGTATTATAAGCAAGACAGAACGAAGAAAGGACAGTGCACATAAAATCAGCAGGGGAGGGGAGACTCTCCTCTAAAAACCATTCACCAAAGCCTACAGTAATATAGCAAGAGTAGTTATCCCAGCACGACTGTCCAAACAAGCCAATTTAAGTCACCACTAGCTTCTGCTAACATAATCTTTTCCATATAGTCTAAGAAGTTGTTAAACTGCCATGCAGCTCTTACCACTGTCTTGGGGACAAGAGAGCAGCCTGTTAGAATGCCTGTAGCTCATCCACAGCACTCAGCTGTGCTCAGCAGTCCCCAGTCCACAAGCTACCAGCCTGGCAACTTTTTGCTTATGCCACATGACAAGCTTATAAATTCCCATCAAGGTGGAGAAGGATTTATAAATCCACGGGCAATGTCATGCTACCACCCTCTTCTCATTCCCTCCTTCAGCTACCCTCTTGGGACTCACGTCTCAAAGACCAATGAGGCAGAGTGATAGTAAAAATATCCTCTTCTTCACTACTCTCTTTATTGGGGCTCAGCCACACAACTTTGCTCCTCATAAGAAACTTTAACCTTAGAATCTCCCAGGTATCAAATTCGTCATCTGCCACACATTGTTAAAGGTCTCAAAGCCAGTTTTCACACATGTTGTAAAACACCCTCGGATTTTCTTCTACCTTCCTCTTGGCTCTCCTGCTCAAGCAGAATGGAAAGGAAAAGCCACAGCAGCTGAGTCATGAGCACCAGCCACGTAGTATGGGAGAGACCGACCACTCTGAAAAAAGGCTTAGTTTGAGAATGAACTTGAAAGATGTTTCTCATTCTCTACCCGCAAAGCCTGTGGAGACTTCCTTGCAAAATGGGAACTCCTGCTTGCAAAGATACATGTTCAGTCTCATTGCAAAACACTTGGATGAACATTTTTCATTTGAGCACTTTCAAGCTGATCAAGTGAAAACACACCAAAACATTCCTCTGACACAAGCCCTGAAGAGAGGCATTTGCCACTTATTTTCATGAGACATGGAGCTATTAGGCTCATCAGGCGAGGAACTGTTCACTTCTTAACACTGTTCTGGGTATACCTGGACACTGACTTTTTAGAAGAAAATCCAATAGGGAACAATTTTTCCACAGACACTGGTTGTGCTACACAAGCACGGACACGCCTTGCCTACAGGGGCCTTTTACTGTGTTCACTCTGATTTAAATTTGCAAAGCAGATGAAATTTCTGAGCAAAATACATTTTCTACCATTGACCACTCTTTGCCAGGCATCTGATTTTATTCTGGTAGGATTTATCAAAAGCCTTCTTGCATCAAGAAGCATCATCAATAAAATGCCAGTGTCGCATCTGAAAGCACACAAGAGGAATTTAATTTAGGAAGGCAAGGACTACTCCTGGTTTCTAAGAAGCTCAGTGTTGTCATTCCCCATCCCACCCCCTTTTTTTTTTTTAATTATAATTTTTAAATTTTTTTTTCCTTTCCTCTCTCATGGTAAACAATCAGGCAATTCCAGGAAAACTTACTTTTAGTCAAGTAGGATTACTGTGTGAAAAAGATAATCCATACTAAGCAGCAGACTGTGCAAGCTAACAAGCATACTTAATTATTACCAAGAATAATACCACATCTTTCACTTCACAAGTTACTGTCAAAGTACAAAAGGTTCCACTTTAGCTCTTACTTCCGTATTGTCAACTTTCATTATCTTTTTACAGGTCTGACAATATTAGAGGGATAGTTTTGTTTGCGTCTCTCTCCCTCTGACTCAAAAAGTTTACACACAAATCATTTTCCTGCATTACAATAAGTATGTTCAAGAAGGAAAACTATTTGCAGAAAACAGTTATAAAATCAGAGCCTTAAGACAAAAAACAGAGCAACCCATCCAGCCCACATTCTTTGTAAGTGGGCTTTTTTCTTCACACACACACAACCTGCCCTCCCCCCCACACCTTTCTTCCAAGATCCCTATTTTCTTGAACCTCAAACTCAGGATTTTGGAGAGACACAGTTCACACTTTGGTACCATAAGAATTAGCAAGACTGTTCAAGGACTAAGAAAGTAAGGAGGGAGAAAAGAGATTAACAAGGGACCAGTCAGCCCAGTTCTTTATACATTTATTTCACTAATAGAAACAGTTATTACTGAAAATATGAGAATTTTAAATATCAGGTCATAACTTCTTTTCCTAAGTTGTACTGTTCTCCTCACACTGAATTTACAACCCATGATTCAGCAGGCTTCATTTCTCTTTGCACCTTTGCTTTCACAATGCAATCACTACAGATCTTTCCACTGCAGGAATGCAAAGATTTAACTACGTAATTGCACTGAATTATTTCTCTATATTGCTAGCTCATACTTCAAGGTGGGGTTTTTTGATTAAAAAATACAAGAAGAAAACACACCAAAAAAAAGGCAATCTCATTTGACAAGCTACATGGGGTTTGCCCTACAAACAACAGAACCTTTTCGTAACTTTGCCCAACTGCTAAGCCCTGCAGATGTCAACAAGACCCTGCATACGGGTAAATATCTGTAGAATAAGGACTTTCTATAGTTCATACCTAATGGAAGACAGAAACCAGGAGGAACACGTGAAAAACACTAGGCAGCTGATAAATTAGAACATGTTGTAGGACCCATTCAGTAGGATTTCCAACAAACATTTCAGTCTTGCCTTTCCAAAGCTCCATCCAGCCAGTCTGACCCCACACTGAGGAACAAATCCCAGTTATGCTTTGACCACAAGCACTTGATGAGTTTGGGCTGCACCAAGCTTAGCAGATGGAGCCCAGGTCCTCCATTCCCACAAGCCACAGCGTTTCACTCAGCAGCTTTCAAACAGTACCCACTTGAGCTTGTTCATATGCACTGTTATAAATCAGGGGCAACATCCTGAAACCAGGACAAGCACCTCTTCTTCACATCAGTTCCGCAGCCCAGCAGCCTGCCCCTTGGTCCCTCAGAGCGGGTGTAAGGCAGCATCACAGCTCAAAGGCAGGAACAGGAGCCAAGAGAAGCTCAATGAAAAATAAACATGTGTGGTATTTACACCTGACCAGGAAAATGCAGTTTTCTGGCCCGGAATGACTGTAGCACCTGGGTAGCAGCAGCACTGAGGCTGACTGGGGAAGCTCAGGCAGATATCAGATTTTAGCATCACACAGACCAAGTGAAACATGGGTTATGAAACAACTTGAGGCGGAGTACCAACCATTCTCAAAAATTAATTCAATTGTCCTGGTTTGAGTTAGAACAGAAAAATTCTGTTTGGTGATTTTACTTCTCAGCTCTGTCTCTTCTAACTACCCTTTCTGAAGTTAGGGGCAGATTTTCACAGTCAGTGTCTTTTGGCAGTAACAGTGCTCCATGTTTAGCATTACTACCAAGGAATGGTTTGCAGACCAAGGTCACTCCTAAATTTTGTGTACCACATTTGCGGTGCAGAAAGTAAAAGGTCACATCTGTGGGAAGGAGCAGATCCTAAACTGACCAGTGAGGTATTCCATCCCATTCACATGGTATTTGGTATAAAACTGACAGATCACGAGGGTCAAGCTCTCAGCCCAGCTCTTCTGGCTTCTTCTCGATTCTTCAATGGCCAGCTTCTGAGGAGGACTCTGTTCATTCTGCCTTCAATCTCAATCCCCGTGTTCCTCAATCCAGCTCCTGAATCCAGTTCCCACCTGCCACTGATTCCAGTCTGGAACTTTAACAGTGCCTGTTCTACAGCATCCGTGGCGACGGTGACATAATTGCCATCAGGGGGGCTGGGTTTGATACTGGTTCTGGATATTTCTATATATTCCATTTTATTATTATTATTTTCATTAAAGCTGTTTTAGTTTTCTTTTCCAATCCATAAGTGTCTTTCCCTTATTCCCTTTCTTTTCTCCTTTGGGAAGGGAGAGGGGCTGAAAGAGAGCATCTGGTATAGGTCTCGCGGGTGGCCCTGACATCAATAAAAATTAATTCATCCTATAAATCCAGGATGTAAGCAATTTGCCTTGGGGAAGCACACCACTCAACATCCAAAGGCTTTTATAAGTAAGTTTGGAAGATGGGATGATCCTTTGTCAGAGCAATCAATGGATGTCCCAACGAATGGTGAGCAGCACAGTACCCATCCACGCTCTCCCTCCTCGCTCGTCACGTTTCAGGCGAGTGCAGAAAAAGCTGATCCTGCCACTGAAGTCCGAAGCCGCAAGGCTACCATTAGCAGCTTCCCACACCGATTTGTACGCCGCAAACCACCACAATCACCGAGCAACTCCAGGTTGCCTGTCTGGAGATCACCCGATGCAAACAGAACCCGTTAAGCAAAGCGTAAGGGCAGCGCTTCGTCACCGAAGGGCAGCGCGCTGCCTGACTCCCCGCGCACCTGCGGCGGGAAGGCCGGCCCAGCCGGCCCAGGGCGGGAGCAGGCCGCGGGCAGAGGCAGGCGGCCGTGCCCAGCCAAGCCCCGCACAGCGAGCGCACGCGGCCGGCCCGGCAGCGCTCGGCACGGGCGGGACACGCGGTCCTGGCAACACCCCTACAGAAAGGGAGGATTTTCTAAGTCAGAAACAAGCGTTTGATAGCTGAAGACTTTTGCTCTCCGACTTCCCGCAGCTCACTGCCTTGGATAATGCAACAAAATCTTCATCTTAAAAAAAAAATATATAAACCAAAAGCAAGCAGGCAACTTCATTAGATCCTAGCAGCATATGAAAGCACTAACAACCCACTAAGTAACAGATATGACAGTACTGCACTGACAGCGGTAACAGATATTGCAGTACTGAACATTTGCTGGAGTTACGGGAGATTCAACCAGTGGGACCAAAGGAAGCACCTGAAGAGAAGAGTAGTCGGTGTCGGCACTGTTTAAATAGATATTCTCTATCTTTGGGAGGGAACGTGTTTGCAGACATGTTAAAGGGTGACCCTCAGTTACTAGCAGACCTTTAAAGAGGCCCACAAATCTATGTGGGGTGGGGGGGAAGAGTTTATTTCGCTTCCCATTTATTTTAGAATTAACTTGCATTCGCAGCAGCTGAGCAAATTATACTACCACAAGCCTGTGAAATGACTGTACCCCTCTCGAACTCTGAAGAGGTGTGCTCTCTTCCACTTTCCCAGGTCTTCTCTTCATTTGTACTACCTGCCCCCATTAACACTCCGGAA
The DNA here is from genome assembly GCA_025331215.1 of Actenoides lindsayi. Classification (NCBI taxonomy): domain Eukaryota; kingdom Metazoa; phylum Chordata; class Aves; order Coraciiformes; family Alcedinidae; genus Actenoides; species Actenoides lindsayi. The sequence continues at coordinate 22,785 of WTSP01015294.1, read as the reverse complement.
TGCCCTGGAGTAACCAGCCCCTGGGACTTTGGCAGATGCTTCTCTTGGGTCTGGAGAAGGTAGGAGGACTGGCTGTCATCTCTTCCCATCTCCTCCTTCTCCCATGACTACCACCTCTCCTTCCCAGGTCAGAAACTCAAGAAAGACTCCCAGCAAATTTTAACACTCGGGCACAAACAGAGAGGTAAAACATGGAAGATTTGATCACTGATGTATTTCAGTGTAAAAGGATCTCCCCATCCCCTTGAAATATGAAGGGAATGTATCAAACTGTGAAGGATAAAACCCTATAAACTTCAAAAGGTTATTATTCAATTCACAAGTCATTCGGTGTGTAAATAGTTAATAAACAGGATCTACCACCTCTGAAACAAACACCCAAATGTCAATAAAGATGAAATAGCTGCTCCTGAGTTACTTCTCAGACTTGTGATCAAATGTTTTTTTAAACAAAAATCAATTGCAACAGGCATTTGGAAACACCTAATTCACTTCCCCAACATAGGGAATAAGGAAAATTAGGTGGCAGGAGCAGAAAGTAAATTTAATCCCAGCCTAGTCTCCCTCTCAGCTGTGGGATGGTGCGAGCAGAAGACTGTCTGTCAGGCTACACCAGTAGCAGTTTACACCACTGTAATACGCACAGAAGGTGCAAGTTAGTAGAAAGAGAGTTTGGGAGCTACACCAAAGGCAACTTTAGCAACAAAGCTTACATTTCAGGTGAAGTTCAAAAGCCGTGAAGTTCAAATGAAAGCAGTGATTCCTCCACACGCTTTGAACAGTTTTGCACTTTATTGGCTTTAAACTTCTCTGCGAGACAAGGCGATGCTTCGCAAGGCTTCCGGCTGCAGAGCCCCCTCACTGCTGATGAATACCAATGGTATGCAGCAGTCGCAAGGTAAAAAGCTGGCCTGAAACACTGCATTCTTTATATTCAACCCCTCAAGGTCACAACCCTCTGAAAAGCAATCTCCTGCTTTTGCTTAGTCCGCTTCTCCCTGAACAGATACATTTCCTTCCCGTAATGCTGCTTTTATTAGCATATGTATTTTGATTTTTCTGCACTTATGCAATTCTAAAATGAAGCATCTACAGGGCAAGTCACTTGAGTCATTATGGCAACGCAGGTTTTCTTTTATGGGGATTTTTCCCTATATATTACAGATAATAAAAATGGACTCCTTTTAAGTACATTATTCATCACCAAACCACCAGGAGGGCACACCTTTAAGTAGAAAACCCAGAAACCGAGCAGGTATTTGTATCAGCAAACTTCCTCCTCTCCTGTCATAGATGCTTTCATGCCACACGCTGGGTACCCTGTAATACCCGACATACCCTGTAATTTCATGCCGCTTCCTACTTCACATCTACAGACAAATCCTTAAGGCAGGTCACACAAAGCAGCTCACAGGTTCCTTCCATGTACACCACCACCACCACCACACCTTTCCTCATGGCCTATAGCATCTTTCCAAAGAAACTTAAAATTTGCACTCCAGCTTTCACCAGGCAGGTGTGGCATGGTTCCTCACTTGCAGGCACACCTAGAGATCTGACTCATTCCCATTTTGTGCCCTTGTTTTTGTGACAGGGATGACCATTTCCTGCATTACTCTGGCACTAATTGATTTTAATGTTTGGTTTTTTCTTCAGTGCATGTTTACATGAGCTGGTAATTGTTAACAGGAAAAATGCTTACCTCAACTTGAGACTGGAGCAGAAAAAGCAAAACCAGAGCAGTTGTTTCTGTATTTATTTTTTTTTTTGCACACATGCATGTTATACTGTACTAAAGATTGATAGAAGATTTCACCCAAAACTAAACCACAAAGCAATCAGAAGAGCTTAACCAAACAGAAGTCATCTAGAGCATTAATACCTGACAAAATGGGCACTTATCCCAGAGACAAACGAGGAGTGCAAGGAAATGCATCTGGGCTGAGACTCTCTTCTAGCCTGCTGCGTCCAGTATACAAAAGCATAATGAAAACAGGGTCAAACAGCTGCCTGCCTCTCAGATGGCAAAGGTCCTTCTCAGCCAAACAATTTTCAGTATACGTTACACCATTCAAATAACAAGGTGGGAACTCCTTGCACCCAAGCTCGTCCCATTAGCCAAGGGAATTAGCTCGAGCAAGAAGTAGAGCATGACTGCAGCAGAAAGGGAGATTTTTCCACCCCCCCCACACTTCTCCAGGAACAGGTCTGAAATCAGACTGTACTGTTTACTACCAACATGACCTATTCAGACAGATACACTAAACTCCATTTTTTTCTCTACATCCACGGAGGAGATCCCATTTCCTTCACACAAAGACCTGCCAGCTGTGACTGGCAGCCCCATCTCCCCCAGCCAGGTGCTCCCACAAGTGCTGGCTCTGGAGAGCTCTGCTGCCCCAGGTTAGAAAAACTGATGTGAGCCCAGAGAAAGACCCATTGAGAACACAGCTGCTTTCAGACAGACATATTCAGTGATGACCCACAGCAGACATGAAGGCTGGTGAAAATAATGAGATGGTGGAGACCTAGCAGGTGTGAAATGTATTTGCGTCTGAAGCACAAGCATTTCTGTGGAGAGCTTGGGCTGTGCCAACAAGTAGGGAACTGTGCTGCTAGTTAGAGCACACCCAGGAACAGGCACTTCTTTCCCCTCTGGCCATCATGTTTCTAAACACACCAACCAAAACCTCAGGCTACCCATAGACTAGCACATACCTCTATCAGGCAACAGGCAGACAAGCTGGTCACTGTGGAGACCAGCTCCAGTGCAGGTCAGCCTGCACTGGGGAAGGGAATGGCAGTGAAAAGGGACAGCAAGGGGCTCTTTTAGAAGGCAGGAAAGCAGCTCATGCAGGTGACGGAGCCAGCACCACCGGCACCACATCTAACCCACAGGCAAAGGTGCAAACAGTCACTCGCTGAGACCACCACCACACCCCCATCATAAAAGAAGCCCTGTGGGAGCGCTGAGCAAAAAAAGCAGTGGGTGGGAGTCACCCAGGGGGTCACCCGGGGTGTCCCTTCTCACAGCAGCAATGGCTCAGGAGCGCAGAAGCCATGCACAGAGCCAGAGGCCTGATGGGTTACACCCAAGAGCGATAAAGAAGCTGGTGGATGTGCTCACGAAGCCAATGCTCATGATTTATCAGCAGTCCTGTCTAACTGGGGAGGTCCCAGAGGACTGGAGATTAGCAAATGTGATGCCAATCTACAGGAAGGGCTGGAAGGAAGATCCAGGGAACTATGGACCTGTCAGTCAGACCTCAGTGCCAGGGAAGAACATGGAAAAAATAATCTTGAGCCGTAACAGACCATTTACAGGACAACCAGGCATCAGGCCCAGTCATCAACACTCAAACCTC
>WTSP01015294.1:0-19320 GCA_025331215.1 Actenoides lindsayi | reverse complement strand
TCATCTCCATTGTTCAGTTGTAGACATTTATATCCCTCCCTGACACAGAGGGCCACCCCACCACCTTGCCTTCCTTGCCTGTCTCCTCAGGCCCAGTCAGCACAGGTTCATGAAGAGCAGGTCCTGATTAATGAACCTCATCTCCTCCTATGACAAGGTGACCCACTTGGGGGATGAGGGAAAGGCTGTGGACATCCTTTACCTAGACTTCAGCGGAGCCTTTGATACTGTTCCCCACAGCATCTTCACGAACAAACTGGCAGCCCTAGGCCTGGATGGGCACACTCTCTGCTGGGTCAAACACTGGCTGGATGGCTGGGCCCAGAGAGTGGTGGGGAATGGAGTTAAACCCTCTTGGTGGCCAGTCACAAGTGGTGTTCCCCAGGGCTCAGTGCTGGGGCCACTCCTGTTTAATATCTTTATTAATGATCTTGATGAGGAGGTTGAGAGCACCCTCAGTAAGCTTGCAGATGACACCAAGTTAGGTGGGAGTGTTGATCTGCTTTGAGGGTAGGAAGGCTCTTCAGAGGGACCTGGACAGGCTGGATCAATGGGCTGAGGCCAATCATTTGGGCCTCAACAAGGCCAAGGGCCCAGATCCTTCACTTGGGCCACAACTCCAAGCAATGCTACAGGCGTGGGGAGGAGTGGCTGGAGAGCTGCTCAGCAGAAAGGGACCTGGGGGTGTTGATTGACAGTTGGCTGAGCATGAGCCAGCAGTGTGCCCAGGTGGCCAAGAAGGCCAGTGGCATCCTGGTCTGCGTCAGGAACAGTGTGTCCAGCAGGACTGGAGAAGTGATTGTGCCCCTGTACTCGGCACTGGTGAGGCTGCACCTTGAGTACTGGGTTCAGTTTTGGGTGCTGCAGTGTAACAAAGACATCGAGGTGCTGGAGTGGGTCCCGAGAAGGGCAACAAAGCTGGTGAAGGATCTTGAGAATACATCTTCTGAGGAATGAGGAGTGGCTGAGGCACCACCTAGCATTGTTTAACCTGGAGAAAAGGAGGCTGAGGGGAGACGCTACTGTTCTCTGCAGCTACCTGAAAGGAGGCTGTACCGAAGCGAATGTTGGTCTCTTCTCCCAAGTCACAACTGATGGAACAAGAGGAAATGGCACCAAGTTGCGCCAGGAGAGGTTTAAGTTGGACATCAGGAAAAGCTTCTATACCGAAAGGGTTTTCAAAGATTGGAACAGGCTGCCCAAGAAGTGGTTGAATCACCATCCCTGGAGGTATTTGAAAGCCATCTAGATATGGTGCTCAAGGATATAGTGTAGTAGCGGCCCTGGTAGAGTTAGATAATGGTTGGACTTTGTGTCCTTCAAGGTCTTTTCCAACCACAGCAATTCTGTTTACAATATACACAGACCATGCAGCAACTTTATATGTCTGACAAAAGCATGCTTTTCTCCTGTAAGAAAACTGCTCCAGGAGGTTTACACATCCCAGCTCTGCATTTCCCAGCTCCCCAGCTCATGCTGCCACCCCAAAGGCAGGTATGCTGGGAGCTATGAGTCAAAACAATGGACAGCAAGATTTCACAAGCAACCTTTTTTGACCCTAAAGCCCAGGAAACTATGACTCTTCTTCTAGCTAACTCTGAAAGTATGTCAACTCAGGATCCCAGACCTTTACAGGGCAATTTATTTTACTTAGTAATGAATTAAGTCAACCAAATCTTTTGTAAATGTCAGCCCAGACAATTCCATAAACATCTACTTTCCACAATGTGGTGCAGTTACCCAGTTTGTGAAACCTGGGAGAACATCATAGGTTTACCATCACAAGGATGTGCTTGAAATTATTTATAAAGAAGGTGACTGTGCTTTAAATTATTTCTAAAGAAGGTGACTGCACAGTAAGTTCAAGTCAAATTAACAAGGTCCCTAAATTAAAATGCAAGCGTGGCACTCAAAATTAAGTACTACTGAATCTTCCCTGACCAGAGAGGTGCTTATTTTTAAATAAAGAAGGAAAATTAAAAACAAACAACAAACCCCAAGTATATCAACTTCACAGTATTCAAAAATGTGTGCATAAGCTCATACTGGGAATTTTTCATGACTGCTTGGCATAGTGCTATTAAAATGTATTTAATCTTACTCATAATCAGATATTTACGGCACTAAAGAATGTAAGTCTAAAACAAATATAAATGTCTTCCTCTGCCTAAACACAGCCGGTATCTTTTACTACCCTTCATACTAATAATAAAAGTCACTCCTCATATTACTACACTGTGAGCCAACAAACAGCTATTTGTTGGGTTTGGGTGGTTGGAGGTTTATTTAATAACACTTAGGTAAAATGAAATGACCTAAACACCACTGAAAAAAACAACTTTTCCACATATGCTGAAGCACAGAATTGTGCAAGGAGAATCATTATTGGCAAATTACGGTAGAAGAGGATTTGGGAAAGTCTCCTTAGTCAAAAAAAAGCACATGTTTGATTTCAGCTGCTGTGAACGTGATGAATATCCAAGAATGAATGATTGCTTCTTCAGCCTAGACCTTCTTTGGAAAAATGCTCAAACTTGGTTACCCAGAGGTGTACCTATCCCTACTCAATTACTCTCAGAAGTGTCATTTCTAATAAAAAGTGAATTTTTTAAAGCATGTTACTAATTATTCAGACTGCTTTAGTCAAAATGATATTTCTACTCAGGGGAAGAAAAAAAAAAACCCACAACACAAAACCAACAACAAACAAACCAAAAACCCCCAGCCTGTTACCATTAATATCAGAGCAGCAGAACATCTGGGAAGTGTCTTGCTCATTATTACCAGAAAACCCAACTCCACATGACAGTCCTGCTGAAGCTGGTGCCCCTGCAGCGCTCTTGAACTCCAGGACAGTAGGAATCATGAAAAGCCACTTATGCTTCACTGCAAATAAATGTTGCAGTAGCAACACATTCCTCCTCTGCCAACTCCGTGCCGGCTTCCTCCAAGCTTTGACACGGCTGGTCAAAGAGGCTTGGCCTTAAATAGAACCAATTTCCTTTTCAAAGAAGTCATAAATAATCTCAGGATGGAACAATAGCTTTCTGCTTACTGCATATACTACCTTTAACCCCCTATGCAGCATATAAAATACTTCATTCTGCAGGGAGGAACAGAGATATCCTCACCTGTAAGGAAATGAATTTTGAGTCCTTGGAGCTCCACACCACTTTGACATGTGCTGTGGAAAATATTGCTAACCATAAGGCCTCCATGACGGCTCCTTCACCAAGGAAGTCACACAGAGCTTGGCCCTTTGCTTAGCATGGGCAGTAGATCTGGTTTTACTTGCATAAGTGCAAGGACCCAGGGAGGGCAAGAGCCTTATGCACTAGACCTCTCTACCTGGGAAAAGGGAAAAAACATGTTGGAAATGGAAAATCCTGCAGTATTTTGCAACTAGAGAACCAAGGCTAAAGCAGATTGAATTACTTGTTGAGGGCTGCCAGTCTTTGGCAGATACAGCAAAAGAGTTTAATTCATCCAAATCTGCGACAGCATTCACATGACATCACCTTCCTTCTTGCTCATCGGCCAGTCTCCCTACAATTTCCCTGTTGTTTCAAGTATCAACTTGTCTTTGTTTTGAAGAAGTGACTATAACTTCATCATAATTCTAGCTGCTAACGTGTATGACGAGCAGAGCTCAATTCTGGCAGCACGTCTATTACTGAACTAAGATCTTTTGAAGAGAGCACCTATACAACATCATTTTGGTCACGTTTTCAGTTCCCTTTCATCTTGAGTTAGCCACAATCATGTTTATACACAAACGTGACTGTCAGAACACCTGAGTATATTTTCAGACATACAAATTCTTTTACCATGTTTCCTTCTCCTAGGAGTCAAATCCCCATCTCCTATTCACGTCAGCAAGATCCCGCTTGTACAGGACGATTACAAAATCTGGTCCCATCGCTGGAAGTGTGCAGAGGCACATGCTTCGTTTTTAATTCCTCCAGACCACATTAAGACCCATCTCAAACCTATCCAACTTCCAGAGGTAATATACAACTTCAGCCAACTTGCAAGATGTTTGAGGGTTTTCTTTACCCCAGCACGCTGTGCAAGTCTCTCCCTCGGACAAAACTGTATGCATTTATTTTTTGTCTAAAAATAATTTACAGACATGTTTTACAGAAGCAAGAAACACGATTGCATTCAATGGTCCTTCTGTTGCGAAAAGAAGCTTCCAGCAGAATTTTTTTCACAGCAAGTCTGTTCTTGAATACTCGAGAGCGAGCAGGGGCTGGTGCTGAATCACCCCAAGCGCGCGCACATCCACGCCCGCCCTTCCTGAGCTTGCTGGGCAAGCAACACGGAGTCAAACACCTTCACTTGCCCTGTAAAGCTCACTTACTACTTTACACAATAATGTATAAAGTCACACGCAGATTATCCCTGCTTGTTTCAAGGACAGCACAACGTCCAACTCTTTTTAAGTCTATTTTCATGCAGTGCCTCCACTTTAAGGCTTCTTTTTCCTCCTAACAGCAGCTCTTGTGATACCATGTGGTGCCTTAAGGGCATGGCCTGTCATGTAATGACCCCTACCCAAACCTAATACAATTCAATTTCTTCAGCAGAGTTAGGAATAACAAGACAGCCTCTCCTTTACTCCTGACTTTATACACTGCTCTGCTTCCTTTCTGCTAAATTAAAGGAAACATCACTGAACCCGAGCCTTCTGTGGGCCTACACGGTAGCAACATTTGCACTCTTCCAAAACCAATGATCTCTTAATGGCAGTTTCCTAAAAAGCAAAGAAATATCCTGCAGAACTTCAGAGTCAGGTCTGAACATCCGCACTACAAGTCACTAGCAGTAAATGTTCTTCCCTCAACACATGCCATGCACTACATCAGTAAGGAGATGATTTGATGGCTTCATTAAAAAAAAAAAAATTAATTAGAAATATTAAAAAAGTATTTCTAGCTTTCCAGGAACGTGTCTGCAATAAAAGCAGCTCTGCAGTCAATGCAGAAATCGGTGCAACAATAATCCCAAGCCGGGTTAAAGACCAGCAGTAAGTTAGACAAGTCACTCCTTCACAAAGCCACATCTGTGCGGAGAGCACAGAGACCCGATTGTGGCAGAGACTTCCTGCTCTCCTCCCCAACGGCAGGGACATGGCAGCAGAGGCCACAGCAGCACTCCTGGGTACAAGGGTAAGGTGGCAGCACAGCCCACACGGGGCTGTTCCACCCCCTGTGCCCACGGGTGAGTTACCCAGCCACGCGGGACACTCCGCTCGGCACTTTATTAAGTGTGAGAGTAGAGTTGCAGAAGTGACACTTGAACCATGGTCACTGCTACTGAAACATGATTGGTACCAAGATCACGTAGCAGCTCCTACTGGATTTGAATCCAGTTTTGATCGGTTACTGTTAGGTGGAGTTTCAGGGGCTTCCTCAGTCCCAACAGAGACTGTGTTCACAGTTACAGAATGGTTTGGGTTGGAAGGGACCTTTAAAGACCATCTAGTTCAACCCCCCCTGCCATGGTCAGGGATCTCTTTCCCTAGGTGTTCATTAACTTTCCCATGGCAAGCTTGGACCGTGATGTGTAAGAAGCCAAGCAACTTGTACCCAGCTAGAAGCCAAAACTACAAGGTATTTCAGAATATGCTTAATTTTAAACATATTATGACTCTTCTCTGATTCAAGTGGAGCTGTGTCCCATATTCACTCTGGGATTACAGACCATGCTGAATCAAGACATCTTTACTTATTTTAAGTAGACCAACATCAGGAGTTAAGTCTCCACAGGGGAAAACAAAACAAAACAAAACATACTGACATTATGCAAGTCAAGGCACTGAATTTTAAAAACCCAAGCCTCAACACTTTCTCCCACTGCTTGTTTTGGGTTTGTTATCTTCAGCTACGATCACATAGCTTAGCTATACATCACCAAAACCCTAAAACTCTCCTGCACCTTTAAACCTACCCACCTGCACACCTTTCCTCCCCCAGCGACTTTCCCCTCCTGCCCAGCCAGAAGCCACTATCACAGCCACTTGTTTGGAAACTGCCAACGTCTGCTGATAAGAGAAGCAAAGCTCAGGGATCAGGAACAGTCTGCTCACCTGCAGCCCTGAAGAGACCTTTGTAACAGCCCTCTCAGCTACCCAAGAACTGCTGGGCAAAATGCACACAGGAAACCACAACAAGCAGGACACTCAACACTAAATATCTGACTTCAGGATAAGATCAAGATCATTGCACCTTTGATACTTTCCAAAGGAGCTGGAGAAGCGTGACGTGCCCGCAAACACACTCAGCATTGAAGGCAAAAGGCAACACAAGCGTCAGTGCTTGGTCAGTCAATGCCAAGGCAGAAGAAATCTAGGTCTGAAGATGAACAACGTCCTAGTTCTGCATCAGTGACGTCAAAGGCAGGCTAATTATTATTTAGCTATTCATGTAAGCTCCCAAGTTCTTCACTTCCTAAGGCTGAAACACAGCTAAGCATAAAAAGTAGCTACTCCTTTAAACAAAGACTTCAAACAAAAAATGTGATTTGTTGGATCAGCACCATAGGTAGGACAAGTGAAGAAACTGAACGACCTCAGCTGCACAAGATGCCCCTCTGGAAAAGGTTAACCACGACTCCTGGAGACCAGGAAAACCTGCCTCTCTGCTGAAGCCACTCCCAAACCCCACAGCAAGGCCCTGGGGCCTTCAGGGCCCTTCCAGGGTCCTTAGGTGAGGCTCAGCCCATCACTACTTCACCCTGAGACCCGTGGCATCCTCCTCACCGCCACAGCGGGCATCCCCAAGGAAGCAGAGCAGCCTGCTCTTTCATCAACTTGCAAACCAGGTTTTATTTTCCAAAGCACGAGACCTCCTGACCCCCTAGGTACACTTTAGCTACTCCCCACACTGTTCCCATATTGTTCACACTATTACAGACAACTGTTTAGAATAAAATTCCGTGTTTTGTCAGCACTGTAAAAGTACCAGTCAAACAGAGACTCTGCCCTGCAAGGAACACAGCTTATTACAAGTGAAGTGATTCATAAATTCATGTATTTACTTCAGGCTGGGGCCACACAGCTTTTGCCATTTATGCAACTGTACTTGAAGACCTTTTTTTTTTGAACAGAAAACAGCACAAGTGCAGCTATTTTTAAAGCTATCTAAAAAATAGCAGAGCGTGACATACCTTACTTTTTACCACATGGTAAAGATGAAAAACTGGAACAATCCTGCTCTTTTATCCACCCGAGAACCTAAATGAGTAACTCACTATTTATAGCCACTAATGGCTACCACTTCTGAACTTATTTTTTCTCCTCACAAACCACCTTTCCAGCAGGGAATTTAAGCTTTCAGCTTTCCAGACGTTTTTGTTATTTTTGCTCAGTATGACTTTTCAGTTGTCCACAAACTTCCCAGGTCACTGAAAAAATAAACAATTGGCAATTTATTTGTTTGTTTGTTTCAGTTAATTCCAACTACAAAAGTCAGAAAGAGAGGGCAGATACACAAGCCAATTAAATAATCCCGAAGCAACTCAGGGCCATATGGTTCCTCCTGGTCAGACACTCCCCCAGCTGTACCAAAACATTTACATTAAGAAAGGGAAAAAAGCATATGCAATATAGAAGAATGTTAGGAAACATCAGCATTAGCAAGAAACAACAGATTATTATAAGGCAGCCGCACAAACATCACATTTAAACCTTCACTTGCAATGAGTACAAGGTATTATTTCCCCCCCCAGTCCCTGCACTGGTAACAGGGAAAGGAAGCAACAGCACAGAGCACTGCAGCTGGAGTACAGTAAAATATCAGCAAGCTAAATAAACAAGCACACCCATAAAAGCAGCAGCAACTTACACAACCATAGCTTTGAGCCTACTGACACGGCCTTTTCTTTTTTTAAAGCACACACAAGAAGCATCCCAGCGTCCAGGTGTTAGCACACAGGTGAGGAAATGAAAAGCACGACTTCCCAGTGGTCCCAAGCACGGGCTACCTCCAGTAATGTCAGGTAAAGCTCTCGCCATCTGACAGAGTGCTCTTGAAATTTCTCTTTTCTAACAGTTACAAAGATCTGACAAAAACCCAGCTATTTCCTGGTGAGCAAGGGGTAGCACCATGACTGCTCTTCTGGAGAGCAAGAACAACTGGCTGATTACTGGTTCCTTTGGTATAGTATCTGAAGCAAAATTAGGGAAAGACACCATCACATGACAACAAAATTAAAGTAGGAATTTCAGTGCCAATAAAAGTAAAACTGCCAATTTTTACTATGATAACATTGCCATGAATAGAACAGTACTAACAAATGCCCAAGTCCTGGTTTTTAGGACATAAATTACTGTAGCTTTCACAAGAATAATCCCAGATTTCTCCAATAAGCCTACGTGAAACTGTCCAGAAGCACATCTCTGCTCAATACCACCAAAAACCAAACAGATTTTAAAAAACAACTCCAAAATGCAGTACTTTCCCAAACATTGGCATTTATAACACCAGGGACCCAACCAGAAAAAAAACCCCCACTCAAAATCTACAGCTAGGAAAACTCCAGCTGGCCTCAGAACAGCAACAGATTATCTGACTTTGACAGGAATTGCAAAGAAAAAAAAAACCCAAACAACTTAATTTGTGTGTTTTAAAGCAGTAGCTATCAGACATCATTGTTCCATCCAAGAAGGAGACCCCTTTGAGAAGCCATCTTGCCAAACCATCTGCTCCTGCTCAGAGCTTGATGCCAGGAGGATCCCCACAGCAACATCACCACGTAGCTGTTGCCACAGGTGTCCCAACCTTTGCTGCCTCGAGCCCTTCTTCCCCCTTCAATTTAGCCACTGATTAACACCCACCCACTCCTCTCTCCCAGCAAGGAATGACAGCCTTGTGCACGGGGACAGCTGCAGCTCATGCTGTATTCCAAAAGCTCTGCGGCCTTCCAACAGGAAAAAAAAACCCCACAAAAATCCCAGGAAAACACCAAAGCTTTTGTGTTCTCTCTGGCTGCATAAAGGGATTGTGCACTTTTTAGGTCAAATATCTGCAAGCAGTATAAAGGAGTGCTTCTGCAAGCAGCACGCAAGCTGAAGAAATCGAAATTCAGAATTCCATTTTGCATCTGCCTGGCTCCAGAAGCACGTGGAAGGCAGTAGCTGCTGAATCACTACCCAGAGAACAATCCCACAACTCAACATTTTCTCTTTGCACTCCAGCACCTCGGTAAGAACTGCTAAGGAACAGGCCACTCCAAGTACCACTGGACCCTCACAAGAAAATGCACAGATTTATATATCACTTTCTGTCCTCAACCAGCAACTGCTGCTGGCACCTCCACCTCAAACGCACGGGATGAAGGCATCCTACTGGCAAAGGTGTAACTGTACAGTAAGTGTTTAACACAAGTATTTCATTACATTACAATTACATTTATTCATGGGCTCCTGTGCAGAAAAAAAAACAACCCAGGGAGTTTGCTACTCCATCAGGGCTGTAGTCATTTAGGGTACTGAATCACCAAAGCAAAACGATGGCAGAAATGATGCAACAGAAACAGAAATTAGGAGCAGAGACTCTCAAAACTAACACAAACCAGAGGATTGCCCTTGTGCTGCAAGGGCTGCGCAACTTTATGCCAGAATCCCATCTACCATCTGTTAAAACTCAGATTTGGCATGAAAAATGTTAGCAATGTAATTGCAAGGGGGAAAAATGTGGGCTGCTGTGCAAATGATATTTTCTATCACAGACCAGCTGCATTTATTTATTCCTTGAAACAGCTTATCAAGTGTCACACGGCAGAATCTGACTCTGGGAGTTTCAACAACAAAGAGCTCACTTCATCAGACACGTCTCCTGGTACGTGGTCTGCAAAGCAGCAGGAAATGCCACCCTTCAAAGCTCTGCTGTAAATGCCGCTCTCTTTTTCCTCTAGTGAATATAATTGCACACACCATACAACCCTATCCACCGTACCCATCACCAGAGAAACGTAACGAGGAGATAAACCCAAATCACAATACCACAGTCTATATTTAATAAGGGGAAGAGATCCAAGAAGACAACCAACAAAGCAAGAAGTCTGACCTACAGAATCAGTGTCTACTCCTTGTCCCGAGGTGAACTCCGGCATCCTGTCATTTGGCTTCTTTCTGAAGCAAATAAAAATAGACTCTGACCAAGATACATAGTTGGGTTTTGACCCACTAAACGGGTCAAAATAGAAATGATCTGCACGGCTTCTGTAAACCAGGCTGGTACATTAAACAAACAGATTTGTCTTCTCCTCAAGATAAACAACTGTCTAAGAAAAACAATCCCATTCTCCTAACAAATATATTTAGCTTCATCTGAGTAAATATTTTAATGGCACGCTAAACAACGGCAACTAAAATAGGACCAAATAATCCATTTCCGATAATCCTATAAACAACAATACTTTTTCAAAACAAGGAATAAACTTCTCTTATCTTCTGTCCCCAAAACCAGGGCCAGTTTGGCTGAAGGCAAAGGGGCGGCCCGAGAACCTTTCCAGAGAAGTCCTGCATTTCTGTTAGCAAGGCTGGGAAGGAGGATAACAGATGCAGTCAGTGCCCAACATCAAAACCGTGCAAGGCTTTGCTAGCAGCACCACCTTCACAGCCCAGCATCGTTTCCAGAGCTACAAAAATGTTTTTTCCAGATGCCAGAAAGTTCATCAAGATGAGTTTTCTAAAGCCTTTTGAAGGTTTGCAAGAGAAAGAGGGAGAAAGAGGACCAAGGAAGGGCTTTGGGGTGTTAACTCTGATGACAACTTTCAGAAATACTCTGCTTTGTGATTCCAGCTGCAGTTAATGGCAGCTGTCGCTCAGCACCACTCACACCTCAGGTCCCTACCCGAGGTTACGCTACAGGCACCAGAATCAATCCTGACTCCAAGACAGTGATGGCAGGCCTGGGCAGCACGGTGCCATTCTGTCACCTATGTCAAGAAGTTATGAACATAAACAACAACCCAAAAAGCCCCCCAGTACGTTTAACAACTACCCCAATACAGAGGTAGACACACCTCTAAAGCCTGAAGCCCTTGGGTGAAGTTGCTCAGGGTGGGAATGTAGTTCTGCCCTCGGGGGGAAAAGGCAACAACCAAACATTTTCCTCTGCTAAGGTGTCCTTATGGCATCTCCAAAACAGAACAGAAACTTGTATTAACATTCATGTACCACTGACCTGTAATAAAGGTTTATGAATAGTTTCCCCAGAATATATAGGAAAAGGCAACACTAAGACATCAAAGTGCACTTAGCCTTTTATTTCCTGAGTCCTCTGACACAGCCGTTCAGCCTGTGCATGTCACCAGCCCAGCATCACATGTGAAGGCACAGCTTGGCTCCTGAAGTCTGCTGCTGAGCTCCTTTCTCTTCCTTCCTCTTTCCCTCATTTGCAACAAAGCAAAACCAAACCAAAAACCCAAATAGTTTCACAGAAAGAAAAAGAATATTGTTTTTTTCAATATTCACCTTTGCTTAACATTCATTCAAAACCACCTAGCGAAGCTCACCACAAGATGAAGATTACATACTTGCAAAGAAAAGAGTGTCTGATACCATGAACCAAGCAAAATGCCCCACTGAAGAGATTTAAGTATTTGCTAAAATGTCTTAACGTGCAAATATGGGACCTCTATTCAACTCTGAAGTCTGCCAGGCTGCTGGATAGCACAAGAAATTGATAAAGTCTATCCTCCAGGAAGTTCTCCATCAGCATACTATTAATCCTAGGAATAAAAGGTATTTATTATACTGACCTTCACACTCAGGCTCTGCTCCAACATGCTTGTATTTACCCACTGGGGGCAGGGCACCGAGACACATAAGAAATCCAGCTTAAAATGTATTTGGGCTGAAGTTTCAGTGCAAGTTCAGAAAACCATACAAGTGACTAGTACCTTTCACTTCCCAAGGCTTCCTTCCATACACAAGGGTAAATAACAAAGCTTTCCTCAAAGTCTGGAGTGCTCTTTGGGTTTTTTCCAGTTACTGACTGCAGCTGCTCCTTCTCAGGGAAAAATAACTAAGATGAAAAATTACAAGATCTCATGCAGAAACTGTGTGTGAAACACCTCTACAGAAGTTTACACAAAATGGAAGTGTTAACTTTGGTCAGTGAAACTGAACACATGCCAATTTCTGCCATGCTTCAAATCTGAACCAAGATCGAGTGTGTCCCTAGTAAGCTATTCAACAAAGGCAAAACATACATTATCACCCAGTTCCTCCAACATCACTCGTGTTTGAGATTTCAATTAAAAAAAAACAAAACAAACAAAATAACAAAACTGCAACCCTCTAAACTTGCTACCAAATAAGGTGACTTTTAAAGGTTAGACTGAAAACCAGTCACTTGGCCACAAAGCAAAGTGGCCTGTAGAGAGAAAGTATTTACCTTTATCAATTAAAAAACCCACAGGTGGGATGTGTTTAAAGCTGAAACACCTCAGCAGCCTTCCCCAGTCAGTTACTGGTTTCCATTGGGCATCTGGCCACTCACAGTGTCCATGGAACAACACCCTGCAAAGGAGCCACCAGAGACCTCCCCTGGCCTGGCTCTACACTGGCTGTCCAGCTGAAAACATCAAGAACAAGCAAAAACAGTATTTGGACCTACCCAAGATGACAGTCTAAATCACTGACTTTGCAGAAATGAGTCTAGGAGTGAACAGTACGTTCTTCCCCAACATCTTCCTATTTCTTACAGGTACATCTAGAAATACCAGGAATCCTTATTCACTCCTCCTGTTCTAATGAACCTTTCCCAGTGTAGCTTTCCAATATAATGCTCCTATTTTCCATGTAACGGGCCATTTCTTCTTCAGCCTGGATATAGCTTCGCAAGGCAGATCTGGGGAACAGTTAGTTCCTATTCTGCATCCAAGCTTTGAAAAATCCTGACTTTGAAAGAATGATGTGGTTGAGCTACTTAATGGACTTCTAACCAAAAGGATAAACCATTTAGCCTTTATTAATCAGGGGGGGTTCCAAAAGAAAGTTGCATTGCACTAAATAGGACCAATGGAAAATGCTCAAATTTCAGACATACATAAGATGTCTTAGAAAACCCTTATTAAGTAAAAAAAAAAATATAAATTCATGCAAAATTTGAACCAATAATACCCAAAAATCAGTAATTTGCCCTGAACTGCTGCCATCCTCCTTCATGTCTCACTAATGCTTTAAAATGTCATGTAATAATAAATTACAGGAAGATCAGAGAAATGAGAATGCCTAAGCCATGACCCTCTCATGCAAGCCTGAAGTCATAATCAGTCTAGCAAGTTTGGAGGTCACATCCCAAAACTTGTAAAGTAGCCACAAACACTGACTTAAGGCTGCTAATTCTTCCCCCCCTACAGCAAAAATTTTCATTCACGGTGACTTTTTACCTCCAACCCTTCTACCGTGCTCCACCCAAAACTATGTTCCTGGCTCTGACCACAGCTGGGGACTGTGATTCACGAAGGAAAAACACTGGCCCTGGGGCTGAAAAGGTTGGTGAGATCAAACTACCTAGAGGACATGCTTCCCTCCAGAACTGCAGTGAGCACACCATCGCCGTGCTGGGCATGCAAGGGAGGGAGGGAGCTGCTGCTGCTCCTTGCTGGAGACCACAGCACCTTCCACTGGAGCTCCATTTACCCGAGGGACAAAAAAAAACCAACCAAAAAAGACATTTCTGTTGCTAGATTTTTTTAAGTTACATCAATATTCACTCCCTATATAAAAAGAAAATAAAAACCACCAACAAAAAAAACCCAGGCATGTTAATTACTTGCTAGGGATGAGGTGTGGATTTTGTTCTGTGCACAGTGACTCCATATGCACCCACACACATAGTCCTACCAATTCTCCTTCAGCCAGCTTATAAAGCCAAAACACAGATTCATGAGACTATATTGGTCTTACCAAGCTGAAACCTCAGATTCAGCTAAAATCACCACAGCAGAAGCACAGCATAGTTATTGATAAGGGGTGCCAAACTTTTCCTTCCATCTTTTGAGGCACGTTGGGGCAACAAGAGCACTGAAAGGTTGCAGGTTTCTCAGGTCACCCATGGGACTGGTGCACTACTCTCCAGATGACACAGAAAGCTCAAGCTCCCCTCCTTTCTAGAGCCTCCACAGAATCATGGAAAAAAAAAAAATGGTGAAGCATTTCTGATAAAAAAGTGGCACACTCAGCTTCAAAAATAATCTGGGACTGGCCATGCTTTCCAACACAATTCCCTTTTACCGGGCAGCAGGCTGTGTGACAGCTTCAAAACCAAGGAAGAGCCAGAAAGGTTCACAACCTCCAGCATCACCCATATACAAGGCTCACCAAATGAAAATACATACGACGAAGAAAGTCTAGGTAGAGCAAAATAGCTCATGCACAAAGTGCTGACACAAACTTACAACTAGTGAAAAGACAGAAGAAAAGTAACCATTTCAGTGAGGTGCCATTAGAGGGTAAAAAAAAAAAACAACAAAAAAAAAAAAGCCAAGCCTTGGAAGCAGCAAAGACTTCTGGAACAGTGGGTGTCTCAGTGTTTCACAGCTCTCCTGGAGCTGCAGTCTGACCAAACACACCTACAAAACCATGAGCAGCCCCTGCACAATGCAGAGCCTCTGTTGCCAATTTCAATAGTTATGTGTTTTGCAGTTTAAGAGAATTCTTGTGTCATTTTATAGCATTCGTGGTGCCAGCGGGGCTGCCAGGCTCCAGCCCAGCAACTACGACTGAGCTCCAGTTGCACAAATCTGTTATGAAAGGCACATCTGAAGTACATGCAGTAGGCAGTTATGATGACCTGCTACTGATGAGCTAAACAAGATTTCCTGACTTACAGAAACAAGCCTACAAAAGCTTTCTTTTCTCCCCAGCTTGGTAAGGTAGTCCCGAGTCCCCCTTGAAATGTTTTTCCACTCAAAACATAATGCTCTCTAATTAACCTAAAAATTGTTGACAAAATAACCATCAGCTTTAAAAAAAAAAACAAACAAAAAACCAACTAAATACAAGAAGTAGTCACAGCTCAGAAACTTCAGAAAACGCAGCCAATGTCAACAGCCAAAAGAGGCACCGTTCCTTCTTGGCATGACTTGGGAGCTCCGAAGTCCTCCAGAAATGTAACCTTTATGCCATCACTTACGGGATGATGGTTTTGCCCCACTGGTCTGAAATGCAGCTTTGCTGGTGTAAGCTACTTTAATATCACAAACTTGGAACATAAAACCCCATACTTGCGCTATCAGTAAAATATTTTTCATGTAAAGTGGGAGAGCTCTAAGATTATGCTAACTGTGTAAGCTACACTGCGCTGCACAGCCACAACCCACGTACACCGATGCCAACATTTGTTAGCATCACCAGATTTTCTTGAAGAGCAGAAACTTGGCAGTGTCAAGGTCACAGGAGATGGTGAACCTCTCCAAGGTCTCCACGAAGGACTCTGTGCTGGGAGGCAGTGATCTTCCGAACGCTGCGGCACAGGAACACCAGGTAAAGGTTGCCACAAGCTGTGTATCCAAAATAAGAGCTTCCAGGCTCAGCACGTACCTCCCCTGACAGCTCCCTGAAGCTAAGCCTCAGAATTAAGTTTTGCCCCATATCCTTCCCACAGAGGGAGGCTCAACGCTTGCTCCTTCAGGACACGTGCTGGCAGCCCTGCCGTAAAACAGGGTACACAAGCAAGTAAGTTCAACTGTGGCAAGCAGAAATGAAGGAAACCATTCTGAACTTGAGGTACCAGCAGTACTACTATAAATAAAAGCATGCTGGACAGACAGCATCTCCTGTGCCTCACAGGAGGCTACCATGCAGTTCCAAATAAACCTCTCTCTGTACAATATGAGAGAAATATCAGTAGGACTCCTGCGATGCTGCTGCATCTCCATCAGCATTATCCACCCAGACATGCCAGACACAAGGTGGGAGACAGAGTCATTCCTCCTCCTTCTCTTCCAGCTGTGGAAATTAAGAGTGGAAAAAACCAATCCTTTAAGCTTAGCAGCAGCCAAACCCAATCAATCCCCGCAGCCACCGCTATGCACACTGTGCTGCAAGCTCCCCAGGAGCCAAGCACCAGCTTGGAGGACAGGTTTGGACAAGATGACCTCGAGAAATCCCTCCCAGCCTCAACCACTCTCTGACATCAGCTGCACCAGCAACTACCACACTTCTCCTGTGACTCGGACAGCGACCATGGTGCAGTGCAATACACTGTTGTATGTAGGTAGGTAGGTATCATTTGTATGTATATTTGTCTCGGGCAAAGTCACTCCCTGCATAAGGGAAGGAAGATGAACTTGACTTCTACATCCACTTTCCCCCACTGCCCTGGTAAGCACTGCTTGGGAACTTCAGATGCTGAAGAGGCAGTTTGAGCTTCCTTCTCCTGCCTTTTTCATGCAAAACTTCCTTGTGTTCCTTCTCATCTTGAAATTACTCTCCTCCTTCCCCTATGACATACATTCCCTTTCAGCTGGGCTGCATTCTCACTGGAAAAAAAAAAAAAAAGAAGTCTCACCTCAGCTACCATAAGGAGCCCACTCTTGTGAGCACCTCAGCTGCTGGTAAAGCATATGGGAATGATGTTTTTCAGACTGTCTTGGCAACACAGACAAACGGCTCTATTCCACACATCCATGCTTTTAATTCTCAGTACGGATCTCTGGGATTTCTACAGGTTTTAACACTTTATATATGAAAATATGACTATGTAAATATACTGAAGAAGTTACAATTCCACCACCAACCTCCCCTCAGACACCAGAAGGTAGCACAGACCTATCAACATCTGAAACAGTTTTTAAAAGTCTCGGAAAACACTTCTCCTCTCTGTTTAGAAAGCAACTTGGTAATTACTTTAATATCCTCCACCAATAAAAGAATTCTGGGCTGTAAGTTCCAGGGATAACTTTTCTAGCCTATTTCTTTAGTCAGAGCCTTTTTTATTTTATTTTTTGTATTGGCTGTTAGAAAACTGGGGCAGGGATGGCAAGTGAGGCTCCTCTAGAGACAGGTACAACCCCTTGTCATCTTGTCCGAATAAAAAAGCTAAAACTGCTAAGAAACAGTAAAGGAAGGAACCGGGGCAAGACGGAGAAGTCAAAAAGCTGTTAAGTCGCGGCCGACGGCAGCGGCAGCCGATCAGCAGGAGCCGGGCGTTATCCCACACCGCAGCGAACGCGGCAAGCCCCAACAGCAGGGTCTCCTCCGTGCCACCCACCTTCCTGCACGCTGGCAGGACCTCACCCAGCAGCCTCGGTTTGCTCCAGTGAGCATCGGCCTGTACGGAGACTATGTTCCGGTCAGCACAGAGCTATGGAGTACATGTCAGAAGCAGTAATGCAGGGATGCTTGGGTTTTTCCTAGGACACCTTTTAGTTGTTAAAATATTTTCCTGCCTTCAGTGCAGTGAACAGGGGCTCCTGGGTCATGCTAAGGAACGACCCCTGTGAAGTGCCCATACACGCCCTTCTTACCTACCAGCTTTTCTCCCAAAACAACGTTCTATCAGCAAACTTACACTGCTGGCAAAGGAGAGCAGAGCAGACCAGGCTTTTTACCTGCGCATTTCATCCAGCCTCCTCTTTCTTCCACGCGCTACAACTTATTTTAGCAAGAACAACCATTCCCTCAGATAAGTCAGCAAATATTTTTGTAAGGAGCAGCTGCAAGACGTCTGCCTCACACAAATTAAATTACCCAGCTAGTGGTTCAATCCAGTGCCTTCAACAGACATTTTTCCGTAGTAGCTGGGTCAGGCCCAGTGCACTTCTGCTCTTGTGCCTTACGCTCCCTAGACGCAATTCACATGTGCTCCAGTGTGAGGGAAGGAAAATTTTTATACGTATGAGTGGGACTTTGGATGCAGATTAAAGTCAAGGTGCTATATTTACTGATCCTTTAAAGTAATATCAACATGTTGAAAGGGACTAGGAGTTCTTAAGAAAGATCAAAGTCTGCAGGCAGCAACCACAAATTAACATAAATACATGCTGAAATACTAACACAGACTAGCAAAATTTACTCACATTTTCCCCAGGGCAAGTAATTTTGGCTAATAGGGGAGTCAAACCCATTAAAACTCTTCTTCCCCTTTATGCAAGGCACGCTACAGTACTTTGTGTCGGAGCGAATGACTCCTCGGAGTAATTTTGCAAGGCTAGGCTAATGCCACCACATTGCTCACGGCTTGCAAGCTTCTGAAAAGCGACGGCCACATCCTCTACGGGGAGGGAAGCAACATTGCCACTTAACTCGGACTTTTTCAAAGTTAATCCCGCATTTCTTCCTTCTTATTGCACTCGACAGAACTTGCGTTGTCCGACAAAGGGAAAGCTAACAAGCAGTGAGGTGTATGACCTTCCACTTGACTAATTACTATTCTGGCGAACAGTTCACCTCTTTTTCTTGTAGGAGCATCAACGGCAGCTCCGAGAACACGAAGGAAGTTATTTCACCAGGGCAAAGGACAGTTCTGCAGCTCACTCACAGCCCTGTAAAACAGACGCCTGGCCTGTTTACAGCCCTGACAGCGCAACTGCTTCAGCGAGAGGTGCGACTGAAGCAATCAGGCCCGTCAGTCACAGCCCAGGTGCAAGCTGTGCCAGCAACCTACGAGCACAACACGGGCACAGGAGTCGCTGCACTAATACCGGACACCTTACGTTCATAAGGCTGTGTCGACACTAGGCGGGGCATGGTGAAGCTCAAACCGCTTTCAAGAGTTAAGCCTCATTCCTCCGCGTTTTGTATCAAAAGATTTTGTCTAAATAACATACGCTGGCTTTTTAGAGGCTGCCGTACGGCAAGCTCTGCTCTGAAACCTCCACCGTTTGAAGCCTCCTATTCCCACGCAAGGCAGAAAAAGTACATACTCGCCGGGGGGCAGGCTGGGAACCCCCCCCACTCCCCCCCCGAGACACCGTTTCCACGCTGCCGGCAGCAGGGGAGGGCTGGGACCGGCTCCGGCCCCGCCGGAGGCCAGGGCAGCGTGCTGCCCGCGGGGGACCCGCCGCCGGGCCCCTCCACGGCGGGAGGTGCCGCGGGTGGGCGCGGGGGCTCTGCCGGCGCGGCGGGCACGGGCACGGGCACAGCCGGCACCGGCGCCTCCGGCCCCTGCCCGCTCCAACAAGCCCCGGTCAGCCCCGAGAGGTTCCCCAGCGGAAAGCCGGCGGCAGCCCCCGCTGCAGCTCGGCGGCATCGAGATCCGCCTCCCGCTCACAGCCCGAAAGGCTGATAATTTGGGGGGGGGGGGGGGGGGGGGGCGCCGCCCCCCCCGGCCCCCCCCCCCACCCCCGGCCCCCGCGGGG